>JXSR01S038494.1:5508-16148 GCA_000969725.1 Ophiothrix spiculata
AAGAAACTGATAAAGTAGGAATATGATATTAATGTTCCATAAACTAGACACGTATACTATACAATTAACACAACAATAATATATAAGATAATGAATTTTTTTATGCAAAATATATCTGACGTAGGATATTACACAAAAAACAACACAAACAAATGTCCTTAGAATAAAGACATGTTGTCAAGTAAAGTAGGTAAAGCTGAACGTATATGTCAGTAACTCGAACCGACAAAATGTATATTCATTTCCATGTACGCCTACTATTTAAAGTTTTAATTTACTTTTAAAATTAGTAAAACTATCCTAAAAAACGTGACATTCTTTTTTTCAAATCATTACAAAGTTATACTTAGATTACATGTATATATTTAAAGCATTATTATGTAACATTCTTTTAATTAAAACAAATTACATACTAAACACAAGACAAAACATTCTGTGGAGGATATGCTTGAAAGGCCAGGAAGGCCTGAAGTAAGCATTCCCTATGAAGACAGAATAAGTTGCACACTCATATGAAAACTTGTTTTTCTTTTGTCATTTATTTTTTGACTTTGACTGATAAACTATAACTATAACGATTCAAATGTTAAAATAAATGTCCACTTTTCAAAAATGTCTAGTAGACTGGTGCTCTATAGTTGTTTGCGTAGTATCTATTGCCCACGCCGTTTGAAATTACAACATACATTAGGTGTCATGTATCGAGCTAAAAACTTGAACTTAAAGATTAAATTCGTCTTGCTTAATTACAATTTATAATGAATACACATTAGTTACAGCATAATAAACATATAATAATAGTTATAAAGCTAGGAATTTGAAAAGAAACATTTACTATAATTTTAATGACTTATATAAATGGGCTGTATTGAATACGTTGTTTCAATATTTTTTTTCAAAATTATAGTTATTACTGAAAGAAAAGCCATATTCTTGGTTGTGAAAAAAATGTTCAACACAATGATTAAACCATACCACTCTGGTGGATGAAAAGAAACTGATAAAGTAGGAATATGATATTAATGTTCCATAAACTAGACACGTATACTATACAATTAACACAACAATAATATATAAGATAATGAAATTTTGTATGCAATATATCTGACGTAGAATATTACACAAAAAACAACACAAACAAGAAAAACATGGATTTGTCGTTAAAAAAGAGAGAGAAAAAAAAAACCCATAGCAAAACCAAGTTTCTTTTTCTTTGCAAAATTTGAGTTTTAAAAATAATAACAAAAAATTATAGCGGGGTAGCCCAAACAATTTTAGAAAAGATTTCTTTATATTTCTTTCTGAATTCTGAAATTTTATTTATTTTGTCGGTGGTACAACCCTTTCTTGTAGTTTAAGACTGATTTCCCTTATGTTTTCGAAAATTACTGCGTAGGTGTGGTCTGCATTCATTAAATAAGATACGCTTCTATTTAGGTACAATAGTAACAAGGTAGTCAACGTTCATGATGTATATTTACATGCACCATATTGGCTATATAACCACCTGCCACCATCTTAATATCAGTGGATTTATAAAGACAGCATGTATGTCCACCTTCAACCCTTTGTAAAGGATACACATAACAGGATGATGAATTTTCCAATATATGCGTTGTTATTTTTAGACGTGCTAATAGTGCGTGACTGTGGTAAGTACTCAGAATTTTCTATATGTTGCTTTCCTCATTTATGTTGACTTACATAAAATGAACAAATCAAGATAGACCTATTGTGTATTATATATGTACTACAACATTGAACAGTGCGGAATACGCGAGTAACCAAGATTAGCCATCACGACTTTTACGCGTATATGTGCGCATTACTGCATTTAAACTGAATTAATCTGTCACTGCGCATTCAGCATACGTGAAGATCATATACAAAAATTCTATTGAATGTCAAACCAAAGAGAAAAAAGCCTTTTATTTAAATTATCTTGTCACAAGTAACACTTATTTTGTTTTTCTTTCCTCTCAAAATACACGAAAATTATATAGAAAATAGCATTAAATGAAAATTCAATATGACGCCTACGAAATGTATTATTATATTCTCAATTTGGTCAAACTAGAATCGAGGTCAGTAAATCTGTGTGTCTCTACGGAACTCATGCAAACAAACTTTACAAATTGAAACAGCATTGTTTGATGGGGCAAAAATTCATTTAAATAGACATTCTAAAAATAAATAAGATTGTTACCATGAACATTTATAGAGAGTTCACCCGTTCTGTATTAAAAATTATTAATCAATTTAACGTTTTACAAGTATTATACATTTTCCACACATACATTCTTATACCATAACATTCTCTAAGAACAGTTAGTCACAATACTTTGCCAGACCCGACGTATTTTATGCCGTCAAAATTACGCAACACCTTTGTCGATTTTTTATGATTTTTGTAACAATTGAAAAAGAAGCACATGTGTCAATTTCTAGAGGAAGTTATTGATACTGAAAAAAATAGGGAAAAACTATTATATAAATGAGTATCTTTAGATAAAATACTTAGCAAGATTTTAATTTGAATGCTCCGCGGAATCAACGCAACTATAACATAAATTTAGACCATATATGTGATGCGCCACCTCAAAAGGTACAACATTTTGACAAAATACACATTGTTGTATTAATTAAAAGAATATTGACTTGACTTTATGACGAAGAATGTACACAATTTTCCTTTTTTTCGTGAAACATAGTTTATTTGCTTGTATCTGTAAAAATGCTTAGCCACAATGCAATAACTTTCAATGTGCTGCGACCCATATGAACACAATATGAATGTTTAATTTTGCACAGTGATTGTAGATTGATTTTCTTTTTTCACCATAAAATTTGTTTTATGAAATAATAAAAATGTTATATGCCATCTGAAAATATATTGTCAACATTTAATTTCTGATTGGTTTTTGACAATGATAGTTAAATTAAGTATTGATGTTGTATATACACAATGGTGGCAGAATAAATATTGGTCAAATATAATAAAATTTAATCTAGTATTTGTTTATACCTTTTTCCCTAAAAACGAGATATACGTCAGTCAGAATTGTTTACTATATTTTTTAAATATCACTGCTTTGTTGGGGGTGTATATGTATTTATTTAGATTCGATAATTATTACGTGTTTTTGTGATGTTAGCTGCAAATGTCATTTTATATTATAAATCCTTGCACACCTTGGCTATATAATAGTTAGTATATATTTATATATTGATTTAGGTAAAACTCGTACTTGTTAATTTCCATCAGTTGGTGATTTCTATAAACCAGACAAACGTCATGTTCACTCAAATCGGTTGAATTTCATTTTAAGCAAGTATAACCCGACTTTCACAGAAATGCTCATTTCCATCAGTGTCGATAAGTCAAGCAAACAGTATAATCGTTAGCAGCAGTCCAATCAGGTACAGCATCTCACATCCAAACCCAATAAACGAAAAGTGATAATGTTAATTTGATTTTTTTTACTATGCCTTCCTTTTTGTGAAACGTGATGGTGTTAATGTATTTCCATCAGTAATTTATTTTTTTCTGGAAAACCTAACAGTTGTAAAAAAACACATTACAGGTGAGACTTTTTCAACACACGGCGTTTTAAAGGGGAAAAGTTAATGATCAACTTTTCATCCTCAAGGTCACCTCTATGAAAAAACTATTTTTAACTACATGTAGTGCAAATCCTTGACTGGTATATATTACGACCCTCATAAGGGATGTATTTCAATTTTATTTTATTTTTGTTCGTCAGCGCCAAAACGAGAAATGATAAATTGTCGACTTTTCATGTAATTGCCTAAATTTACGATATGTCCAATTTGATGGTGATAACTTTCAGTTCGATCCTCTCATTACCAACAACAAACATTTTCAAGGACGCTATTCAATTTTTACTTACCGTACAAATCGTACGAACATTTTTTTGCAATTATGAGCCAACTTTTATTGAAAAACTTTCATTGAAAAAAGAGAAAAGTATTGATTTATCTCTCGTATAAACTGTTTATGATGATTTTGAATGTATAGAAATTTATCTTAAATGACTCATGAAAAGTATACCGACTCTTAGACTGAAACTTGCAGAGAATATTTAACAAACAGGTGTCATTACATGTATTTACATAATCCGTTAAATTAAAATTTAAAATGTTCTTTCCTAGATGTAATTTATGACAATATGTAGTTAATGTTATATATATTAAGCTGCATTGATTGTCTAGGTTAATTATGTAACACTCGGTTGTTTAATTTAAGTTAAGAAGATAATTGCCAAGAGAATCTTAAATATTTATATTTTCTTCTTTTTGCAGTAATAAAGCTGATATTCTGCTAGTACTATCTATTATTTGTTGTAAACGTCGCTTGCATGCAACGTGTTCCATCATACTACAGGAAACGTGGAAAATAACGAAAACACAAAATAAAACAAAAAAAAGCAAGAACTATACATATTGACAGTTTTAAGTATATATTTGTTTAAATACACAATGTCAACTAAAATTTATCCTGTACCTAGAATTATTTCTTTTAAAAACACGTTCCTGTTTAGAAGAAACAAATTAACAGGTTTTCAAGAAAACCAAGTAGGTATATGGTTTTATCGATGGTGCCATGGAAGAGCCACCTTAGGAGTAATAAATAACGTTCACTCAAACGCAAACTATATACTTTCGTATTTCATCCTGACCCATTTACTTCTGGTTAAATAACAATTAATTGCTTAACTAACTCCATCTCAATAAGTATAATACAATCATGTATGACCCGACTTTCCTAGAAATGCTCATTATTAACTGAGTCGTTAAGTCAAACTGTTCATCTCCAACCCAATCAGGAACACAGTCACACGCGTTTAAATTAAATAAATGGTAGGTGATGAGTTGTCCTGAGGTTACATGATTCAATTATCTCATCCGTTATCATAACACATATATTGATATATTTGCATCTCAGTAATACTTATTGGATTATAACAAAGATGTATCTGACACACTTTTTCCTTCTTTATTTATCTTAACCAATTCTGGATTTACAAGTCATCATAGCATGATAATATAAATGTAAGTTTAGTTCACTTGATATTCGTCAAACATAGAGGAAACATTCCAAGAAACACAGTCACACCGTTTATAATAATGAATGGGCGGTGATTAATTGTTTCGATGTAACATGATTCAATTTGTTGTCCCATGTGTTCTCGTAACACGTATATTGATATATTTTAGTGAGTACTTTTGGTAGTTTTACAAAGCTATAACTCACGCATTTTTTCCTTCTTTATTTATCTTATCTAATACTGGACTTACAAGTCATCAAAGTGTCTGACAATTAAAGCTATGCTAATCTAGGGAAAACTTATATGGTGCAAAGTTCCTAAGTGCATTTGATGTTCTTCAAACATACCTGCATATATTGTTGATTCAATTATGATTGCAAACCATCCTATTCCTGAGCTCTTCTCTGTAACACGTCCAAAAACAAGTTTTTGATACTATAACATATCAAAACTAAACAAAACAAAACACGGATTTATAGCAAATAGGATAAACACCATACCAACGCTTGAACTCTGGCGTTAACTCCTACAATGGCGTAAGTTCCGCACATAATTATGATTTCAATGTTATACCAATAGTAAGTTATCTTAATTATTCCAAAAATCTGAGCGTTTGAATAAGAATACAATCATAAGAATTTCTTTATTTTAATATTTTGATTATTTGAACTTTAACCTATCCCGTATATAAAAATAGTAACAAGGGGACGTGTGGTTTTGGAGACTCGGGTCCTCCCCCTTTTTTACCGTTCTTTATCTATCCGTGTTATATTTTTTCAACAACACACATTTTCAAATGCGACACCTCAAAATAGGTAAAGGGTTCAACATTTCAAATATAAATAATAAACGGTGTTTTCATAAAAGAGAGTGTTTTTGTTTCTCAGCGCATCAGTTCTGAAGACCCAACTTTAGCTCTGCACAGTAGATCTCGACAACATATATAAAGGGTGAATAGTTTCTGAGAAGAATTTGTACATCCTAACCTCCAAAACTCGTGCTGCCCGTTATACACCCTTTGAAACAATTATTATTTCAGAAATTGTTAAGACGGTTTGGTGTTCTTGATATTTGATACAAAAAAAAATGATAAACTGAAATAAAAAACATCTTAGACAATATATGATACACTTTCGAAATGTATACGAAGTGTGCAAAAACAAACATTATTAAAGCCATAGATCGACATATATGCTGGGAACTATAATAATACGTGCTGATTTTGCGTGGGTGTGGTTTGCATACATTACAATACACCTCTTATCAGTGTAGTAAGTGACACAGTGGATAACGTTCATATGGAATGTTTACCAACATATGATTGGACGTATCACAGTGCACCTGCTTGTCTTGCCAATACCAATGGATCTATAATGTCAATGTAAACATTATCGGCAACCTGTCAACTCCTGGAAATTACATGGTGGATGTCACGACGGAATAATAATGGGATCTTGGATGTATTCTTGGATGTTATTTTCTATGTTTTTCTTGTGCGATTATGGTTAGTATTTAGTTTAAAACTATCTACATTTTTATGGCATTGTCGATTTTAAGTGTACTGAACATATCGAAAAACTGGGTAAATTTGAAAGTTTAATGTTGTACAGATCTGTTCGCTTGACTATTAGGTTACTTATATATACAGAATACCAGCAAATAAAAACAGAAACAAATTACACAAAAATTGAATTTGGAGGGAAGAATGTAACTATACCTGGAATAAATTACCTAACCATTTGTGACTGTCCATCCAAAACCAGCCGTAAATGCCACATCTTGTCATTTCCCCTTTTTTATTTGCAACGACCATGCTTTAATGATGACACCTTTTCAAGAAGTCAACCTATGGTCCGTCAAAGATTGTCAGGGATTAAAACGTATAACTGAGATGAACGCGTCAAAAGATCAATAAGCCATATATTTCCTTTTCATCGTCTTGAAATTAGGCATATTCATTTCACGTTTCCTATCATTTTCTTGAAACTTGAAATCAAACTTTGCTGGTATTTCGTAGTAAGCACAAAGATTGTAACTCTGTCAAAAAATAAATTTTGGCAAATTACGACCTTGACATGTACTTTCACCTGTAGCGCAAAATGACGTTTCTGCCTTTACGGCTCACACGGGCTGAACAGCAACATTTATCTACGTTGACCTTGTGACAAAGGCACATAGCATGCAATAATCGGAACAAGTCGGTCATCCATCAAAATACTGTTAGGGAACACACACACATGTGTCTCAGATTATAAAATGTCTAAACATGTTTTAAAATAGTGTTTCTGTGCCATTTAACAAACGTATAATTTGTACAAGACATTACCCGATAGATCAAAAGTACGGTAAAAACTAGGTAATTACCCAAATCAGCTGCCGTCATGTTGTAATTATTTGCTGAAATATATCAAGTATACATCTTAATATTAATGCTATTACCTTAATTGAGTTCTATTGAGGTTATAAATCGCAATGCTTTTTGACCAGTAAGGCTTGGTTATAACTTGTCCTTCCTATAAAAATATTCTAGATTAGGAATGTATTACAAATCCGGTAGTAATCCATCCATTTCCAAGTTCTTTAATAATACTAATTAAAGCAGTGTCAGTAGCAGACAACCGAGTGCTGATATCCATTATTTCCTCAAAATAATTCTACCTCTTCCATTATACAAGGTTCAATCCTGGGTCCGTTATTATTCATATTGTATGTAAATGATATTGCTGCTACTACTTCTTTGTTTGATATTATTTTGTTTGCTGATGATACAACATTATTATATTCTCATCCGAAAATAGAATCCAAAATGACAGAAATCAACAAGGAGCTAAACGAAATCAGCAATTGGTTCAAAGCTAACAAACTATCTGTAAACGCTAGTAAAACAAACTACATGTTGCTAGGTACTTCAGTTACCACTAATAGATATATTGATGCTGCAAATATAGATACAGTTTTCCACGATAAATGTAAACTTAAAGTAATATTAGATAATGTATCACTAGCTCGAGTAGGCTCAACAAAATTTCTGGGTGTCATTATCGATGTAAATCTGACGTTGAAAAATCATATCAATGCCATAACTAAGACAATATCAAGAAATATTGGAATATTGACTAAATTGAAACATTTTGTACCACAACATGTTTTATATTCATTGTACTGCACTCTTGTTCTTCTCCCTTATATCAATTATGGCGTTCTGATATGGGGAAATGCATGTAAAACATACCTTGATAAAATATACAAACTGCAAAAATGGGCAATGACGACAATTTCATATGAACATTATAGATGCCATACAGGACCATTATTCCATAAGCATAAGATTTTAAATGTTTTTGACACCTTCAAAGTAGAATTGGGAATATTTTTAAATAAACATCAAGCTAATCTTCTACCATTAACATTTTCGGGATATTTCACTAAACACAATCAAGTACACAAATACAGAACAAGAAATGCTCTAGACTATAGCATTCATAAAAGAAAAAAAGCTTTCTCTGATTAGGCTATAAGAGTTTCAGGGCCCAATTTATGGAATTCATTAAACAAAAACCTAAAACTTTGCAAAAGCACCAAACATTTTAACAATATGTACACAACTGAATTACTATCAAAGTACATATGATTTGATTTTTTCTTAGCTTTGGGCATTTCTTGTCTTTATTTGTTTGTTCCGTTTAGCTTATGTAGTGTATTTTGATTTTCCTTGTTTTAATTTTTGCTGTATGGGGATGATCCCTACAGGCCTTCTTGGCCTGTTGATCATTCCCACAATATCATGTTTTGTTTGTTTGTTTATGCTAATTTTAATGTATTTTTTATGTCTGATATTTGTGATATTGTGAATAAATTTGAAGTTGAAGTTGAAGTTGGAGTGTCATAATATTAAAAAAGGGTAACATATCAACTAATCTGTTAAATGCTTAAAATAATGTTTGATTAACATCGTCATATTTGTATACCTGGCGAGAAAAATGTGCTCATGTGCAACAGGAAGTTAGATGGGTAAGTAAAATTCAAAAGTTATGTAAAAAAAAAACATGAAAGGTCAAACCAAGGAGATGGGCCTATGCGAGTCAAAAATTCTAAAAGTGTCCGACTTTGTTACAAACTGTCTCAAAATGTTCGTCTTGCAAAACTGTCGGTACAAAGTAATATTTTTCAATGTCTAAGATCAAGCGTTGCTATGGTTAAACTAACTATGGACCAACTAACTTTGCTATCTGTTTAGAAACGATTGATCGAAAATGTTTGACGATATTATTTTGTGTATATAGTATTGTAAGACGAACATTATGATACTATTTTTAACAAATTCTGACACTTTCAAATATTTTGACTCCAATAGGCCAAACATGTGACCCATGTAATGACCTTTTTAATGTTTAGGATACAACTCAAAAATCAGAGATGGGTCAAAGTACACTTGTTTGCTTTCTTATGATGAGAGAAACATGGAAGAATGGTTTTAAAAACAATTTGACCAATTTTGAAATTTGATCCCTGCAAAAAATCCTATGCAACAGATCGATTTTGTGACCACCCTAGTGATGTTAACTATGTTCCGTGAAACCCATGTAGATAGATCACATTAAAATAACTTCCCGTGGCAGCTTTTATTGACGATTGAGCGACACAAGACCGTTTTATGAACCACAGCTGTTTCCTTCTAAAATGGTATGTTTTCTTTAAAGTTAATTTAATAGCAATAACTTAATTTAACAAAAATCCTTAATTACTTAAGCGATTGATGTTGGTTTATAAAGTAAAAACTTATAGCACCATTAGATTTTTCAATTTTTTAACTGGAAAAATATATGATGTTTCGGTCATTTTTGTTTTAAAAAAAAACTACTTGCGAACTTTAAAATAACCTTATCATTATCCGTAAAATTGTCTGAAAAAGATATAAACTGCTCTTTGCACTTTTTGCTGCACAATTGACCCAGCCAGCTGTCGTAATCTAGATAATTAGTGGTATCAAGGTTTAAGCAATCAAGGATTTATGAATATTAAGGGCAATACTTATCCTAATTACACTTATCAAATGTAGGCTTTTATGTCATTTTTGACCAAAAAATGTCAATATTGGTTATGAAATATGGGTTTTGAGGCGTTGGGACTATAAAATATATGCACAATTGAATTAAATGTTAAGTATCATTGATGATGATAATGAAAATGAATACCCAAAAAGCTAATCTGCAGATACCTCTGATTATAAGCATTGATTCTGATTTGTGTGATAATATGTTTTGTATTTTGTTTAAATGAAGCTGTTGGCATAATAGTAGTTTTTCAAGACTAAATATTACTTGATACGATATGACTCAGTGAAGCTCATTATTCATTGTCAAGCGTTGTCGGTATATCTTCAGTAGTATCAAATGCATTTGTTTCATTTCTCATGATAACTGATTACATTAAAAGCATTGGTTTATCATGTTGTATATAAACGTAATTCTGCTGAAATTATTTATTTTGTTTTGTCTGATATACTAATATACCGGTATTTCCTTTTAATGAATTAAGATTTTGATAATATATATAAACATTTTTGAGCTA
>JXSR01S038495.1:0-10394 GCA_000969725.1 Ophiothrix spiculata
TAGCTTGTTCAACTCAGAAGCCACTCGTGAGTAAACTAAAACCGTAGATAAGACAATTACACTGTTAAACTGTTTGTATACTAAATAAAGTGTTTTTTTTGATATTTTGTTGACAAAATCCTGACATACAGTGTATTTATTCTTGCTTTGCTTTTAGCTCGAACCCGAAAGGTTAATTCTGACCTTGATCCTTGTTTTTGGTCGTAACAGTGTGTACTTAAATGCAGTGGCGGCTGGTGGGTTTTTAGTTTGTAGGGGCTAATATAAAAAGAAGCGCTTGCGCGAAGCGTCAAAGCAGTCGCACTTGTGCGACTGAGGGGGGGAGTTTGAGGGGGGATGTGCCCTCCTCAAAAGTAGAAGATTTTTCGATTTTGGGCTTCAAATGGAGCGATTTGGTGCACACTTTTTATGAATTTGATCACTCAAAATTGGCAGTAAAATTGATACAAAGTTTTTGTAATTTCATGTAGAAAAAGCATGAACAGTTAAAAATAATGGTAAAATTGATTAATCATTTTCAATTTTGAGTCACTGGTCACGGTAGCCTGAAATAAAAAAACACATTTTGTGATCAATGTCATTTGTAAATCTTACTTACCTAAAAACTATGTTGTAGTCACATGCTTTACTTGTTCAGTTTGAGCTAAAAATCCGTTTTCTAATAAATTGTCTACAGTATTCATGATAATGTGTAGAGCAAAAAGAACTGATAATTTATATTTCAACTAGCTTCCACTGTCTTTAACATTTTTAAATCCTGTACTTTGAAAACAGACTGACACATATACCACTAGATATCTATTATGAAACTGTTTTGCAAATATTCCCTGACAAAGGTTTACTTTTGTATTATGACCTCGTTTTAAAATTACCAAAAAATCCTTTAATCCTTATCTTCATATTCTCCTTTGAATTCCAGCCATCATGGTTAACCATGTGAACCAACCAGATCGGATTACATGATTTTAGAAAAGTTTAATATGAGTCATACTACCAAGACATGTGTCCAGGACTATTCTGCAATTAGCCCCACTTTTAACAATCTCTGCCACAATTGAGCCACATCAGCTTACTGTATTGTGTGTACAGGGTTACATTGTGTACATTTAAGTCAGGGTAATCGGCTCCACATATCCAAATCTTCACTGTACAATCAAATAGGAAAATGCTTGGGCCTGAGATATCATTAGTCCCATGTATGGTGAGCCATGGGTGCCACTTTAAAAGTACATTATTTTTGTCATTTACAGCATGTATAATGGTATAAAAACATATGTAAAGTTAAAATAAACTTAAAACTATTTTTTAAAAATCTCTACAAGCATTTTAAAAACCCTTGCTTTGCCAATTTAGGTGGGTCTTAGCCCCATCAGCCCTATCCCAAGAGCCGCCACTGCTTGAAGTTAAATGCTGTCGAAGTACACTTATATTATAAAAACATTTACCACAATATTCAAACTGGAACGATTTCTCTTGAGTATGTATTTTAATATGGTCATTCAGGTACCTGTTAAGGCTGAAGCATTTCTGGCAATATTCACATTGGTATAGTTTCTCTTCAGCATGTATCTTAACATGGTCTTTCAGGTAACGTTTTTGTCGAAAGCATGTCTGGCAATATTCACACTGGAAAGGTTTCTCTTTAGTGTGTATCCTAACATGTCTTTTCAGGTAACTGCTAGCGCTGAAGCATTTCTGGCAATAATCACACTGATACGGTTTCTCTTTAGTATGTGTGCTTACATGCTGTTGAAGACTACTGGCTGTATTAAAACATTTCTGTCAAAATTCACACTGGAACGGTTTTTCTTTAGTATGTATCATGACATGGCGTTTAAGACTGCTTTTGCGGCTAAAACTTTTCATGCAGTGGTCACACTGATAAGGTTTCTCTTTAGTGTGTGTTCTTACATGTTGTCTAAGATCCCCGGCTGTGTTAAAACATTTCCCACAATATTCACACAGGTATGGTTTCTTTTTAGTGTGTGTCCTTACATGTTGTTTAAGATCCCTGGATATATCAACACATTTCTGAGTTTTGAAATGACTCTCTAAGCTGAGATGATTAGTACTGCAAGTAAATTCTTTCTGGAAACGTTTAAATTGCCATCTTCTAGGTTAACTTTGCGTCCCGATGCTACACCGAATATCCTGATAATACGATCTGCGTAACATCGATGTAAGCTTATACTTCAGTCTGTGTCGATGTATATGTTGCTTTAGTTTTTCATGGCAGACTAAATGTAATCGGCAAAAAGAACACTTATGAGGTTGCAACATACTTTGATGATCTATTAAAGCTCCCTTGTTTACGTTTCGAATTCAGTTTGTCAACCGTGCACTGCAGAGAATTTATAAATCATGACCCGCCGTTGTGGTAACGAATCGGAAGATTTCAAAGCGTTAATAAAGGGCGCACACCAGTAAATAAACAAACAAACAAAAAAGCACAAAAATAAACGGAAACATATCTAAAAAAAAACCGAAATACGAAAGAACAACAATAACAACAACGTTTATCGAATCTGATCTAGCTAAACAAAACGATGAGAACAACATATAAAAGTAGACAACTCCAGAATATCTATGCCTGGCTGAGTTTAACAATACTATTCCTGAGAATATTACTTTATCCTGACATAGGTGTGACACTGTACTAGGGCTGCCTTATTACTTTTCGTATGCTTTGTCAGTGCAAGAATTGGACTTTACAAATAAATAGAACCAGACCAATACATTATAAGATGCACTGGTTCTGAACAACTTTTGGCTGATGGCACCATACACTCACCGACACAAAGAGTGAAATTTCCATTTAAAATTGGTTGATTAAGCTTAGATTTCAAGTCACATTAGAGCGATCAAACTTAGAGTGATTCGTTAATGCTAACCCTTCGAATTCTTACTAACCAGTTTAACGTAAACACGAACTTTACATTGTAGGTATTGTGTTAAAGAGTCACTTTTTCTGTCGACAACTGCCGCAAAGTTTAAATCAGCTACGGAAACTCTCGGAAAATCGTGTTTTGAAAATGTCTATTATTTGAAGACCGATACATTTGTAATAGCCCCCCATAATAGTAGTTTTACACATAAAGTGTTTCACAAGATACTTTTAGGCCATTATAATGAAAATATACAAAATGTAGTATTCTGGGGGAATTTTGGCGGCCATCTTGGGTTTTCCTTTGATATCAATTTTATTCAGAACATCCGAATTATGTTTTATATAACGAACCTAAAAAGGTTGGTAATTTGATAGAGACTCCTGGGGTGCAAAGTTGACGAGAGTTGACATTAATCAATCAATCAATCAATCAACCTAAAAAGGTTGGTAATTTGATAGAGACTCCTGGGGTGCAAAGTTGACGAGAGTTGACATTAATCAATCAATCGATCAATCAATCAATCAATCAATCAATCAATCAATCAATCAATCAATCAATCAATCAATCAATCAATCAATGATACATGTACTTGCATGATAACATGCATACCCCATGAAGGAGTCTATTCGTACAGGGGACCCACGGCTTTACGTGTAGTAGCTATTATCATCTCAGGTACAAAGGATGTGGTCCTGGCTCGGAAAAAACACATAGAGCAATTCTGATACCTTTGCAAAGTCATTTGAGTGTGCATTCTGAAATGTTGTTAAAGATCAGGTAGTTTGCTGTAATCCGGGTAACGACATGCCCGTTGCATTGATCGACGATGTGTTTGTTTAGTGTGGATCTTGATATCATGGTTTTTCTTTAGTGTGTGTCCTTACATGCCGTCGAAGGTTACTTGTCTTGTTAAAACATTTACCACAGTATTCACACTGGAACGGTTTCTCTTGAGTATGTATTTTAACATGATCTTTCAGGTGACTGTTTTGGGCAAAGCATTTCTGACAATATTCACACTGATAAGGTTTCTCTTTAGTGTGTATCCTGACATGGTCTTTCAAGTAACTGTTTCGACTGAAGCATTTCTGACAATATTCACACTGGAACGATTTCTCTTTAGTGTGTGCCCATACATGTCGTCGAAGTTCATAGGTTTGATAAAAACATTTACCACAATATTCACACCGAAACGGTTTCTCTTGTTTATGTATCTTGACATGCTCTTTCAAGTTTCTTTTTCGGCTAAAGCATTTCGTACAATATTCATACTGGAAAGGTTTCTCTTTCGTGTGTATTTTAACATGATCTTTCAGGAGGCTGTTTCGGCTGAAGCATTTCTGGCAATATTCACACTAGAAAGGTTTCTCTTTAGTGTGTATCTTAACATGGTCTGTCAGGCAACTGTTTTGACCAAAACATTTCCCACAGTATTCACATTGGAACAGTTTCTCTTTAGTGTGTGTCATTACATGTCTTTTGAAATTGCCTTTGTGGCTAAACCATTTCATACAATGATCGCATTGATAAGGTTTCTCTTTAGTGTGTGTCATTACATGTTTTTTAAAAGCACTGGGTGTATTTACACATTTCTGACAAAATTCACAACGATATGGTTTCTTTTTATTGTGGGCTCTCAGATGTTGTTTGAGTTTATTGCTGTCTTCAAAGTATTGTTCACAATACTTGCACTGAAAGCGTTGTTTTAAGACGGTATGAGTTTTCAAATAACTCTCTAAGCATTGCTAAGCGGATAGGATTAGTACTGCAAGTAAATCCTTTCTGGAAACACTTAAATTGCCATCTTCTGAATTTATTTTGCGTACTCCGAATATCCTGATAATACGATCTACGTAACGTCGATGTAAGCTTATACTTCAATCTATGTCGATGTATTCTGTCGGACGCAGTTGTTGAATTTGGCGTACTCAGCCCTTGTTACTGGCGTGAAACTTACTGTGCGATGTCTATGGAGTGAACCAATATTTCCAAAATATTTCATGTTTCCGCTCTGATTCATTAATATTTACTTACAATAAAGATGAAAGACACAATTTTGAACAATATATCAAAGAAAGGGGTTGATACAAAAATTAATTTAGCTGAAAATGTAACTTTTGTAGACTTTTTCATTGACCTCTAATGCAATTTTCACGCCAGGGAGTAACATGGAACAGCCTCAATTGACCAATCAGAGAACAGGATTCTAGTTTGTGACATCAGTGCGTCCAACAGAATATGTTGCTTTAGTTTATCATGACAGATGAAATGTAATCGACAAAATAAACACTTATGAGGTTGCAACATACTTGCAAACATGATGATCTAAGCTCTCTTGTTTACGTTTCGAAGTCAGTTTGTTAACGGTGCACTAGCTGCAGTGGATTTATAAAGCATATTACGCACCGTTGGTAACGAACAGGAAGAGTGAGTTTACCGCTTCGAGGGCGAGGACGCACACCACTAAATAACTTTCCCATTGAAACCAATGCTGTAGAGCCCAAGTTCTGTGGGCTTTTTCATCTAGGCGTGACAATATTTTGAAATTTTCATTTATATCAAGTTGTAGCGCTTATTTTTTTCTTTGATATAACCTTCAATTGATAAAACATTTTCCGGCTGGTACAGATGCCTCCTGACCGATTTAGACATGCACCGGAAATTACTCTTCTGACTCGAGTCAAAATAATAATGGATGTCATTTTTTTTTGAATTATAAGTGATCACAAGACTCAGGTCTGTTCAATTTATTAACATAAAACCATGTCACATATAACCAGTTCTACTACCTCAACAAAGTACTCCAGGTTGCACTATGATTTTTCCGGGACTTTCTACCCTATACACCATTCGTGGAGTGATTTAGTGTCAGTGAGCGGTTTATATTATAACGACCTTAAATTTCATTAGTAGTTTTTGTTTTTGAATGTTTGGATCATATGTTGATAACGCACCAAGTTTCAGCACAAAATATAGCAAAATTTAACCTATTTTTACACTTTTCGCGCATATTCAGCGATAGGGTTACAGGTTAGGGTTGTGAGTTAGGGTTAGGGTTGGGCTAGGGTTAGTTGCCAGGGTTAGGGTTTGATGTTATTTTGGTGTGAAATAAACTAAAAATGGTCAGTTTAAGGCAGAAAACCGCACATTTTCGCCAAAATAAAGAAAATACCATGTTTTCAGGCAACTTCCAGTAAATTAGTAAGCAGGTACTCGATACTGTAAGATATATCATAAGGGTATTCTCCGTACTGTGTAGCCTATTATAATATAGTACTTGCACTGATTAATATGGTTCTATGTAGTCCTTATTCTGGCATGCAGCGTAAGGTAATGTAAAGAGCAAGGCATTATAACAATATTCACGCTTATCGGGCATCCAACGAGATAAGTAAAATAAAGAAAAACATTACGTCATCTGCTCCTCAGAGTTAGCTAGAATGTTCGGCAATAATAACATTTCTTAGCTAGGAATGAAATTTACACACCATTTGACAGCCAGAAATATCAATTTGCAGTGAATTTTAACAGCCAGAAAAAAACAATGAGAATTTCAAGCAGCAAGAATTAAAGTATTAAAAGTCTGTTTTCCCAGGCAGGATATTTATCGTAACAAAATAGCGCGCCACCATCTTACCGTTAATCTAAAATCAGCCGCAATACCATTTATTGTCATATGAAAGATGTTGAACTTTCAGTAAAATTGTTAAAAAAGAGCAACAATTGACGCATGCTTTTTCAAGAAAAGAAATACATTTTAAAAAGTGAATAAAAATCCAAATCAAAAGAAAAACAGTTTTAGTTTTCAAACTTACAAATTGACAAAAATTAAGCTCCCAAGAAGAAAAAGATCACGGGTTAGGGATCGATCGAGATTTGTTTCCTTGTTATTGTTTATTGCATGTATGTGCTATGACAAACATAGATAAATATGCACACGCAATAATAAAAAAAAAATCTATTAACATCTGTTTTTGACTCTGATGAAATGCACATGATGAAATTGCTAATCAATGACGTTGAACTTCAAGTAAGAATGGGAAAAAACATTGGAAACAATATAACCACAAATATTGGAGTTCTGCAAGGTGATTGCCTGAGTCCGGTTCTTTTCACTTTCTATCTAGCAGAAGCACTGAAAAAACATCCAGACAACAACTACAGGATGTCTACACACCATACCTACTCAAAACCACCTGAATCACTTGAAGAAAGACACCTCCCCACCTAATAGAACATAGCTATTCGCATCATATTGCACATGACTACTTGAAAATCAATCAACAATGTGCAGATGACATAAGTTGGGTCAGCACTGAATATCCAAAAGCTCAGACCTTTCATACAAAAGTATCATTGGCCAAACGAGTCATAACTACCAGAATTTCTCCTAGGTGAAATTAATTTATCCTAGGAGAAATTCCAGCCAATAATAGTGCTCGTTTAATCTTAATTTCTCCTAGGCAAAATTCTAGCCAATCACAGCTCACTTATTAAGATGGTTAATCCAATTTCTCCTAGGAGAAATTGGATACACCAAAGGTGGCCGTATGAGTCATAACTACCCGAGTTTCTCCTAGGAGAAAATAAATTTCTTCTCGGAGAAATTCTAGCCAATGAGAGCGCTCCTTTGACTGAATTTCTCCTAGGCCAAAAGAAGCGCTGTCATTAAAAGGAGCGCTTTCGTTGGCTGCAATTTCTCCCAGGAGAAATTAATGTCACCTAGGAGAAATTAATTTCACCTTGGAGAAATTCTAGCCAATGAGAGCGCTCCTTTAATTGAATTTCTCCAAGGAGAAATTCAGCCAAAAGGACGGCTATCATTGGCTCGAATTTTTCCTAGGAGAAATTCGGGTCAAAAGGAGCGCTTTTATTTGCTGCAATTTCTCCAAGGTGAAATTAATTTCTCCTAGAATTTCTGCATGGATAAATTAAACACTTATGACCATTCGGCCAGAAAATTCCTCTTATGAGAAATGTATTTTCTCCTAGGAGAAATTGTGGATTTCTCATAGTAAAAATGGGAGAGGTAGATCCAACGGACAAGGCACAAAACACGTCAAGGATCAAATATGATACGGGAGGTTACCTAGATCATAATAATAAATTGGAGGTAAAAACAAAGTAAGCCAACCTGATGTGATGAAAAAATAACACAATATATAGGCCTAAATCATAGAAAGTGTGTATATAGGCCTAAAGTAAATACAACAAGTAAAAACAGGAACAATATAAAGACTCACCAAAAATTCAGATATACATTCTATATGTATATCTGAATTGTTGGTGAGTCTTTATTTTGTTCCTGTTTTTACTTGTTGTATTTACTCTAGGCCTATATACACACTTTCTATGATTTAGGCCTATATATTGTGTTATTTTTTCATCACATCAAGTTGGCTTACTTTGTTTTTACCTCCGATTTCTCATAGGAGAATTTTAATTAAGATAATAGGAGAATTTTATCCTATCAGATTTAATCTTTTAGAAATAAAATCTGTAAGGAGCACTGTCATTGCTGTAATTTCACCTAGGAGAAATTGATTCCACCAAGGAGAAATTGAATTTCTCCTAGGGGAAATTCTGGTAGTTATTACTTGTTTGGCCAATGATACTATCGCAGATACTCTTTCCAATGGGGTCCAACATAAAACAACCAAGCTTTCAGAGCCAAACAAGCGCTAATAGAAAAACCAAACGAACTAAGTTTAAATAAACCAGCCAGATCGTTGGCCATTGAGCTGCTAGAAAGATGGGTCTTTGCAGCCTGTTGGAAACTTAGCTTGTTGTGAATTTCTTTAACATTGTCTGGAAGAGAGTTCCAGTCAATTATGGATATGTTGATTTAATGATGATATCATTCGCCAAAAGTCTTCGAGGGAAAACTGACAGGCTGACAGCAATGCATTTGATGACTCAAACAATATCCCCATTTTTTGGTGTAGTGTGTAGTAGTTACAAGATTCCTTTTTAAATGGGAGCACCACTTCTCACCGGGATAAAAGCGTTTACACAGCTTGAACCAACGTAGTAGTGATATTAAGTTTTGTTCACAGTGTTATTAAGGGCAAAATAGATAAGTCATAAAATGGTGGCGCTGTCTAATATATATTTTCAGCCAGGTCTCATATTATACATCAATCAATCAATCAATCAATCAATCAATCAATCAATCAATGATACAAGTACTTGCGTAGATAGGTGCAGAACACGATTCCTAGCCAGAAAATTGATTTGAATCATATATGTCCCAGCCAGATCTTAAAATTTAAAATTAAAAATTCAGTTGTGTCAGCCAGCTAGGGCTAATGTTCTTGAGGAGCAGATATTTGCCAGGAACATTCATTGCATGCCCCTGGGGGGGGGGGGGGGGGGCTCAAATATAATGTAGCAGGCATAGCTTGACCACAGCTTTCCACAGGGGGATCTGAAGCCAAAATATACCCTTTTTTCCCTATTTACACCCTAAATCGGGATCTGATCGATACTGTTTTCACACTAGGGTTGAAGGGAGGGGGTCTACCTTGCTTTTGACCAACAGTTTGTTCAGAAAAATGAGATATTAGCACAGAGCAAAACTACAGAATCTCTACTTTCTAACGCTTCTTATTTAATCAAATAATTAAATTTTCCTATAAAATAGATTAATTATGTTATCAAGATATTGCATTGTGAATAATATGCAACCAAAACTTCTGAGTTTGTCGTTTTCTTATATATTTCTTTATTTTATCTCACGCGGATATATTCGTGTTTTAAAAATATGTAACTCCGCTAAATTAAATCCGATTTTCACCAAAATAGTTTAAATTGTGTGTAAATTTATTATCTTTCATAGTGTCATAGTTACATACAAATCTTAGCATTATATTTTTTTTTCAAGTTTTGATTTTTGCCAATGTTTAAAGGCCTAAATCTCAAAAGTCGAACATCCGCAAACATGCGATACGAAAAAATGGCAAATAGGGCTAGAAAACAATGTTTCCCATTTTTTTTTTTAATTTCCTCCCCAAATTTGAATTATGGCGCAAAATTACCTGATTGGCCGACTCCTGGTTACCATGGCAACCATATATAAAAATCCGGACACGGTTTTCTCCTTCTTGTACTCATCAACCTTAACCAAAGTTTGGTGTACATGCGACACTCCGTTCTTTAGTTACATTTGTTCTCGTGTTTAGCCAATCAGAGGGTTTGCGTCGTTACCATGGTAACCAGTTAAAAAAAAATACATATTTTCTGAATGGCCTTAACCCAAGCTACATGTATATAACATCATTGGTTAAGTCGTCGATAACATTGTGAAAATCGAGGTACAAATTTGGTTAAAAGTAAGGTAGACCTCTCCCACCATATTACCATATTTCTTGAAAATTGCCCCCAAATTGCTGTTCTGTTTTAATACCCTAAATGGTGTCACCTGATACACCCTTCAGTTCTCAAAAACAACCTTAAATCACATTTTTCTTGGTCACTGCCTGCATCATTATATTTGAGTGGCCCCCT
>JXSR01S038496.1:15941-28187 GCA_000969725.1 Ophiothrix spiculata
AAAAATATTTTACATATATGTAAATTAAGGTATCAAAATGGGGACGCTTTGGTGGTTGACTTATTTTTGGGACACCCTGTACAGATGAAAATGTTTATCTGACAGCATAGTAGCAGTCATATTTAGGATTCAGGACAACAGAAAACCCAAGAAAAACCAAAGTCTCAATGCTAAAGATGTTATTTATTATTGCCCGAGGTTGTTTTTTCTTGGGACACACTGTATTGATAAAACGGTTAATCTGACAGCATAGTAACCGTCAAATTCAGATACAGCGTCACATAAAACCCCTCAGTACCAAATTTTGTGGCCAAACTCTCAACGGTAGCGAAGTTATTAATTATTGACCGAAATCAAGAAATCTGGCCCACTGTGCCCTGCCGTTATTTTATGTTAATACGTATGATCAGTGGAACCACTCAGGAGTCAGGACATGATAATTGTTTGGAACCAGATCGCACGTGTTGGGCTAATTATCATAAATGTGACGTCCGCAAATTGGCAATCGAAATCCCATGGATTTTTGGTTTCTCAACAATAAACTTACAAAAACGGAGGATTTGAAAAGCACCATTGTTTATCTTACCTTATCACCAGCTTCAGCTTTCAAAAACTCTGCCTTTTCCTTTACCTCGTCTGCATTTATATTCCGGTTTGCCGCCTTTGCAATTGCATATATCAGCGAAGTACTCTCATCGTCTTCAATTCGACAGGCATTTGAACCATCCTCATTGAGGATTTCAATATGGACGCTCGTAGAACTGCTCTTTCCAAAGATCTTTTCCTTTACTTTGCTGAACTGCCCGTGTCCACTGAAAAAAGAAAGTGATTTTTAAAAATTGAAATAAAGCCAACAAACCAAAAAAGCCGATGTTCAATATTCAACATGTTCAATGAAATCGGCGCTGACGAATATCATAAGAACCTTGTAAGAAAAGAGAAAAAAGACCTTTAAAAATTACATATAAATATTGATGCTATAAATATCAATTTTATGGTATTGTATTGAAAACTGGTCAGCGGCCCCTTAATTCACATCATAAACACTTTGACAATATCCCAAGTAAATAAACTACCACATAACTGAGCACCCATCCTTACACAAATAAATTAAAGCCCCATTTATACTTTGAGAATGATTTTTCCTAGTAAAATAGGAGTTCTGTTAGAGAGACGGGTGTAAAGATGACAGAAAAGTCACATAGGTACGTGATGAACACAAGAGTGGCCTTGGTAGGCTCTTTCTCAGCCCATAACGTATTAAATTAAGAGTTAAACTTGTATACAAGGAGCTACAAGGCAATTATGACGAGTCACCGGGATGAGTCATAATCTATTCCTATATAACTATTTAACTAAAATCCAGCAGAGGACCTACCTTTCCTCCTCGACGTTTTCTCTAACCATTCGCAGTCTCACAGGAGCTTGAGAGCTGTCAGAACCTTTGATGGACACTGACGTTAGCTGTGTTTTTCCATCAGCATCAACAACTTCAATCTCCAAACCCTTTCCACCAAGTTGATCACTGGCCGCGATAGCCTTCAGTTCTACGAAGGATGGTGTTTTACCTGCTTCAAGATTATCCATTCGGGATACCATTTCCTCTCCTTCTCGTTTCGAAACAGGTTTTGCAGACACCGTTTCCATGTCCCGCTGCATCTTCCGGTCGTGGTACTGTTCTTGTTGCAACTTGAAGTATTTCTTGGTTTTGTCTGGCCTTGTAACTCGATCAAGAGCAGATGTAACTTTCTCATTTAATTTGGATCTGGCGTAATCGGTCAAGAATGAATTGAGATTCGAAGCACATGCATCTGTGAATGCTTCTGCAATTTTTTCTGTCAATGTCGTGAGGATGCTTTCTTTCATTTCCACAACGGACGTGAAATGAGATCTGTCATCTGCTTGAAACTTTGGAGCGCCACTTTCATCGAGCAAGCAATCGATTTCTTCCTTTAATTCTGGTACAACATTCTTCCTCATCACCTCCTTTGTTGGGATATTTTGGATCATAGTCGCAAACTTTGCCGAATGAGTTCCAATTTCAGCCAAGACTGATGCAAAGACAGCAATTCCTTTCATTGATTCAAGAAGTGGTTTTAGTTCATTTGTGATTTCTTTCAACCGCGAAAAAACTTCATTGATGACAGCATTGTCTGTTATCAATTCTGGGATGACCCTTTCACAAACGTCGATGATTTGCCTTTCAATTTGCTTTGACTGCGGTATTTTGTAATTTGAAGGGTTTTCCGCTTGTAGGGCTGTTTCCGGAACTCCAAAGCATACAATGAACTGGATCAGACAATCATTCAATTCCTTTGAGTCACGAAGTCCTTCTCCAACTTTGTTGTGAAATTCCTTTGACAGCAGTTCTTTAAAGAAAGCCTCTGTTCCTGTACTTATCGCATGATTCAAACCTTTCCCAACACCTTGCACGATCACCTCTTGAGCAGCTAACTTCATTGCCTGTTTCATTGCTTCGCTTTTTGCGAGGTTCTTCACGGATTCTTTAGCTGTATTTCTCAACGAAGTAGCTGCATTGCTGATTGCACTCTTGGTTGATTCCCATACTGTTTTACCAGCATTAATGCAATCGTCTGCGACCGAAGCCAGACTCTTTGTGCCCGTAAGTACCCCTTTTACCCCTTTTGCCACGGTACAAGCAGCGTCTTTGATCTTGCTGAATCCGGCAGTCAAGAGAGCACACCCAATACTAATTGCTTTGGAAATAGCCCATTCTGCCCAGTCAAACGTCCCTTTTATCATTCCTTCAACACCTGCGATGACATCAGATACACCTTCTGATATCAATCCCATACCAAAGCTGATAGCAGATCCAAAACTTAGTGCACATACCAGAACTCCAGCAAGTACTTGTAAGACGCCAAGAACGGCACAGATAAGGGCATCAATACAGAATTTGGGCTTCTTCTTCACCTCGTAGACTACTTGCAATCCTTCATTGAAAAGGTCCTGCAATTCGTTGGCCTCAATGGGATCTGGCTTCTCTATCAAAGCAAATATGCCCTTCTCTTCCGTGACTGCATCTTCCCCTGTATCCTTTAACTCCTGCAATTTGTTGATAGCTTTTGTGGTGTAGTCAAGCCATGTCTTGAAGAAAGATTTTCTGATATCAAATTGACGGATAGAATTTGTTTCACCTTCATTATGGGGCTTAAAGCTCCCATTAACTAAGGCGATGTGACAACTTGTCATCGTGTTCGCATTTTCAGCAATGTGGACATCAATGGCCTTGATTGTTTCTTTCAAGAGGTCCAAAGCTGTATCCATGTATCCGTCGTTACCCATATTGATGATGATGTAAGCCTTGTTATACAAAGCAACAGCTTTATAGGCACTATCGGCTTCTATTGCTCGATCCCACGACTGAATTGTTCCACAGTCGTCTTTGCGATTTGCTTCATGTAAATACATGCGCCCTAAAGCCTGACGTGTATGATCGTAGAAGTTTGAGGAGATGCCTTGTTCAAGCTCCACTTGCTTTTGATCTAGAATAGCCCCAAGATCTGTCTTCAAATTGCTGACGTCTACATGGTTTTCGATCAGTTGCTCATTCAATAGGAGCCATTGTGCCCATATTTCCTTGAAGGCGTTCTGAGCTGGCTTGCGATCCATTCTCTTCCGATCCTTCATAATGCTTGAAAGTCTGGTCAAGTCCTTCGCTTTCATGGATTCTGTATTCTGCCTTTCGAGACTCTAGAGAAAAAGATTAACGCAAAAATGATCATTCATTTACATGCTGACTCAGATGTTTAGAGTTTTTGCACTGAAAGCTAAAGTGACATGTTAAATAGGAAGCTTGTCACGGGGCTTGTCAGCAGCCGTCGTGCAATAGTAACACGACAAAACTTATTCAAAGTAAGATAAAAATGATATTCCTCAAATTTGGCAATTTAGAGTGCCCTATAAATCTCGTATATTAAAACATATGGATCTGACCATAGGAGGTTGAAATGGTATCCCACCATGCTTCACGATACCAGTACAATTATTATTGTGCATGTATGTATATGCCATGATTCACATTAAACAAACAGTGCTCTTTGCAGGAATTCAGTGAGACATACGAGCGTACATATTATTCTGTATTTGACATTCTGAATGTTGACTGAATTGGGAATAAATACTTTTAGAACACAAACGTACAATGCACTATTTAATTTACAGAGAACATTACAGAACATCAATTTTCTTTATACCGTATTTGAAAGCTAAAAATTAGGGGGAAATCTTGCTTACCTCGTAATTAGCGCTGAATTGTTCAAGCCTTTCGCAGAACATTGCAAACAGATTTTCCCTGATTTCAATAGTTAGTAGCTCATCAGACTCCATGTTGGCAATTCTGTCTCCTTCATATTCTTCTCTAAGTTGCCTCATCATTTCAATCCCTTGACCTTGGTAGGCGCGAGCCAAATTGTTATGGTTGAGAACCATTTGGCAGACTCCCGGTCTCCCTTTTCTTGCTGTGCGACCAAATATTTGTTTTTCTACCCTTCTGTTAGGAGGAAAATGGGTCAACAACACGAACAAGCCTCCACTGTCATTGACTCTCTCCGTCACCGAGAAATCTGTGCCTCGTCCTCCAAGATTCGTTGCTATGATAACGTCGCCTGGACCAAAATTCTTTGATTCGACAGAGTGTTTGTCACTTCGAGTATACATTGTTATTTTGCCAGGACTGTCCACAATTTTGTTCAGCTCAAACTGCAGATTTTCTGCGGTTTTCATATCTTCACAGACGACTAGCGCTGCCTGACCCTCGCACCATTGTGAACCTCCTATTGCAGCCTTTGTCTTCTGACATATTTCTTCAAACCATGCTTTCTCCCCATCCTCAACTTGAACCATCGGTAATTCAATGAGTTTCTTATGTTTGTGCGTTGGAATTGCAAAACAAGAAACCCTGAAGTGTTTCCTAAGGAAGTCGCAACTGGACTTTTCTCCAAGAGTACCAGAAGCGCCATATACCCCATTCTTGGATCCACTCCTAGCGTACCTCTTGAAGTAGTTGAAATTGGACAGAAAGTTTGTAACAGTTGATATTGGTGTCAGTGCAAGCTGGTGTTTCATTTCCAGAAACTGCTGGAGACCGTCTCCCCATCGTTTGTTCTTTTCCAGTACTCCACTGGCTTTAAAGTCAACCGGAATGATGCAGTCAAACTGATGTGCCGGAGAATCGGGAAAATTTTCTGCTAATGTTCTGTCAATGGTGTATTCGCGTCCTTTGGTCATGAGAATTGCAGTGAATGCGTTCCTTACGAAGACCTCCATGCGATTTTGTACGTATGCTTTAAGGAAGTGGGGGATGTAGAGGACGCCGTCGGCATTCGTATCATCTTTGCTGGGGGCACTAAACTCTTTCGAGTATCTGATCTTCTCTTCAACTGCTCGTTTGACCAAATCCACAGCTTCATCTTGTTTCAGAAGTTCACATGCCAAACCTTTGTCCAGTAATAACATTCTCACTTTTCCCTTCTTGGTACTCTTTTGGCCAAATAATTCAACGTTATCATCTGTCGGTGTATAACATTCAAATGCAACGTCGTCAAGTGCATTCTCGAGAACGGTGAGTAAATCTCTGGATTCAGGCGGATTGAGTTTACTGAGTATGTTGTCGAGAACATCCTGAGAAGATTTGTCTACTCCGTCACCAGTTACCCCTCTGCATTGCTGCAGATCCTCAAAATCTTTGGTTGTCAAGAATCCAAGATTAAGAGCAGGTTTTAAAACCTCATATTCATTGAAGTGATCGTTTGTTTCAGAACCGACTAAAGCCGACACGATGGCTTTATGGACGTATTGGATATTGGTGAACCAAAACATCTCCCCTGATTCGGCTTCGTCTACTGGTCTACAGGCACATACCATACTCCAGATAGATGCAAGGACTTGCTCTACGTGTCTCATCCCACTTGAAGCGTGAGATAAGAATGTAATTTGGACTCCATTGTCCAGTGTCATGAAATCAACCTCATCTACAATAACAGCTTCAAATTGGCGACCACTCCTGATTTCTTTCTTTTCAAACTCTTGTCTGAGAGTGTCTGCCGCAAAATTTCCAACCGTGCCATACACTATGTCTGCTTTGTAGGCTAAAGCAAGTTTTGTATCCCTTTCATCTGGGGTCTTGCACCCGGACAACCCCATAGGAACAGCTGCCTCGGCTGTCAGATTGAACTTGCAGTAATACTCCTTCCACTCATCTACATCACGCATTGCCAACACTGGGGAGCTCGTGATAATATCTACTGCACTTTCTCTAAGGGCTAAGATAACCGCAAGCATAGCTATAATACAGGATTTCCCCTCTCCCGTGTTAATCTCTAGGAGGCAACCATTCAGATCAGGCGTTTTACAAAGGAGGAGTGTGACGAGAGATACAAGTTGGGTGATTCTGGGGAAGAACCCTTTCACATTATGAACTTCGATGCTCAAACCAAGTAAGATCTTGGTAAATTCATCGATGTCTAAGTTATTGAAGTCTATTTTCTTTAGAGAAGAGATGCTACTTTCAATTTCACCAGAAATGTCAAAATCTTTGTACTTAGGCAGTTCAGCTACAACGCTTTCAATTACTTGCTGAACCTGTTTCAGTATGTTTTCAGGAACTCCATTCCGTTTCATTTCTTGAATGATTGTCAACAAAGATTTGTCTTCTTCATCCTCAATAAAATCCTGCAGGGTCTCAATGGTGTCGGGGCTACTCATTGCAAAGGTTGCTTGGTCTATTCTTAGTCTATAGGTGCGAACTTTGTGAAGAATCAAGGTCATCTTATTCTGGTCAATCTTAGAAGCACGCATCAAGAAAATAATTGCTTCCAATGGTGTCCAGATGCTGTTGTATACAAGTTGTTCAAAGTATTCTTTGTTGTCTTGAGATACGCAAGCAAAAGCTTCCAAACAATTTCCAAAGAGGTGGGCTGAAAATGCTTTATTGTTTTTCCTCTCCAGTGACGCCATCAAGCGTACTATCAAGGAGTGTTTGGCATTGATATGTACCTCGTTGTTAATCTCCTGAACAAGATCTGCATATTCGTCTCCCAAAACCACTTCCAAAAGAGCTTCGAGTATCTCCAGTTGGTCTGTTAAGGAGCAAGAGTTAAACTGAGTTGCTTCATCAAGATCACTATGAAACCAAATATTCAGGTCTACTTCTTCACAGTAGCGGCTAACAAGCTGGTCGTATAGTTTTCTAATCTGATCTCTGACGTCACAATCAGCCTCATTAGGTTGCGCGTGTATATTGACACCGTATGCATGCAACAGCTCTTGAAAACGCTTTCCAACTATTTCTTCCTGTGAAATAAAGGAATAACGTTTTTCAAATTTCAAAGACTCTTTCTCGACCAAAGCTAGTTGAGTTTTAAGGGAAAAACAAGTGAGAAGTGGGATATGAGTTCAAAACTCTACTTTAAACATTTATTGCGAGTACTTCCTCCCCGGTTTTGCATTCCAAAAAGTACAAAATGAAATTAGTTACAGCCATTGTCTTTTTTCCAGAGTGTACACAATATTCAAATATTCCTATATTGTAAATGTTTTTAACAGTATCTGCTCCATGCCTCGTCAAAAATACCACAACTCTCGGCTTTTGCAATCGCAACCTTCAAAGACCATGACCCTATTGACGCAGCAGCCATTTCGAAAAAGAAAGCCACCTAAGTCTCACTCTGAGTGGTTTCGAGGACATGACGCTGTAACCGCTCGTGTCAATGCTCGAATTTGAAACAAGCGCTTTCACGTGAGCGACAGTTGTGCCTTACCACCAAGGAAGTTATAACTTCCTTCCTTGCTTACCACCCAAGCCTTGTTTTAATTAAGGGCACAGTTAACACCTCATTTCCTGAAATATTTAATACTTTGTAACTCAGCAACCGATAAGTAAATCCATATAAAAGTATAGGCCTACATTTCTAGATGTGGATTTTCATGTAGAAGATGATGGTTAGGTCAGTTTTGGACCTTTTGGACCAAAATGTACGATTTTGGACCAAGGTCCAAAAAAAACAACATGTTCTTGGACCATTAATTTGTAAACAGCCTAACAAAGTTGTCTCCAAATTGCAATTCATAAATTGCCGCGAGCGAAGTGAGCGGAAAATTACCGATTTACTGTGCACTCTAGGAGCATTTTCAAGTTCTCATAATACTTTCCCCAAAAAGCCATGCCTAAAATAGGCCAAAAAAATCATTTGGGGCCAATTTTGGGCCTATTTTTGGAAATATTTCAGAAAGTAATTTAACATTCAAAAATTTGAGAAATGCGTTCCTAGACACGTGTTTCTAGATTCTAAAAAGCATTCGAGGTCCAACTTTTATTTTTTCAAAACCCCAACTTATTGCCCAGACAAACTTTGAAAATCGTTCTGCCGCCGCTGGCGTTCACTGTATAAGCAGACGCGTAGTTTATAGTGTTATAAAAGTGGAGATAGGTTCTACCATATGTGTTGTTCGGCGCGAACATTAGGACTTTAACAATTCAACTTTCTGAAACAATAGGGACTTGGCTGTTTTGACAGAGAAGACAGCGTTGGGCCAAATGGTTCATTGGAGTACTTAACGAGGCTAAAAAGCGTAGCTAAATTAACTTGAATTAGCCTCACATAAAGGGAAGAAATTAACATACCTCATCATACAGAATCCCCTCAGCGTCATCCTCAATTGTTTGAGCAATAACCGTGGAACGTTGGTGCTCTCTTCCGCTAAGACCTGTGTGAAGTCGACGTTTCTCTGCTGCCCTTCCAAGTTTGTTCCGTAGGGCTTCATTTTCTTGTGAAATTTGTTGCTGAATTTGACGTTCTCTCTCAATTCTCTCTCTCCTCTGTTGTTCTTCTTTTCTTCGTTTCTCTTGTTCCTGCTTTTGTCTACGCTCTCTCTCAAGTCTCTCTTGCCGCCTTCTTTCCTCTTCTCTTCGTCGTCGTTCTTGTTCTTGCCGTTGCTGTCGTCTGTTTCTCTCGCCTGAAACAAAATATTATTTATTCATTTGGCTTTAGTTGATTATCGAATGTCAAGAAATATTTGATGGTTCTATGCATTGCGAATTCATCCAGAAGTAAATCGTGCTGGCAATGGAGTTTCAACATGAACTTTAGCTTTTTTTCTTTAAACTCACCGATATTGTCGCACACAGGCTGGCCTCCACCCTTATCGCATACCAGGCGTATCTTGTCTCCGGATGGTCGAATATAGAACGTAGGAAAATGAATCCAATTATAATCTCTTATCTATGAATTGACAAAAATTTGCAAGGAAATAATGATAATTGATAATGATAATAATAAGGATAAATAACAAGAAAAAAATTAAACAATCTGCCAACGGATTTGTTAGTCCGACTTTTGATAACAGAGGTATTGTCAAAATATCAAATTCTAAAGAAATTGACCCCAAATCGAGAATCTTTAAAAATCCATATTTTTTCCAACAATATTTGTCAACTGATGGAGGAAGTCATTCTTTCTGTGGCAGACACTTATCTACTTTACCAAAAATCTTTTGATTTTTGCCGCGTGTGGTAGTGGGCGAACCCGCCCCATAGTCCCAGTTTTGACTTATCCTCTTGGTATCTATATTACAAATTGGGAACTGTACCTGAAGGTGAAAATCAGTCTCATTTTAATCTTTTATTGTGCTTAGTGCTATCATTTCATTATGCACCTTTACACATGTTTGTGAGTAATTAGTCTGTTGCAGAGATAGCAGCTGGTTCTCATACAGAAGGCTTTCACATCATGATTATATAAACCTTGAGCAAAATAAACAGGGAACATGGATTGATTTGACCAGACTGATCACAAAAGTTATCTTTTGTTATAATAATTTAATGGCCAGTATAAATATATTATCTATTTATAACCATTCAACCTGTGTGGATATTCATTGTCATGATAATTTATTATATTGGCTTATCTTCATATGTGTAATTTCCTGGGGTACTCCTGGGGAGGGGTGCTCAAAATTGTTTTAGTAGTCACATCCGCGACATCCAACATAGGGTCTTGCAGAACTGAATTTTGATCAAAATAGGGTATATGGAACTGATTTTTCCCAATTTAGGGTTTCAGGAACTTTTTTCATAAAAATACGACCATTTTGAGCTAAAAATTGCTTACAATTAGGTTGAAAACTTGATAAAACACACTTTTGAGTCATTTTCTTCCGTTAATGTATTTACATAACAGCCTTATCCCCAGGGTTGCATACTTTCTTTTGCGCCCGGGGGGGGGGGGCACTCAGATTTGGAGCTATACACAACCGCGTTCAAGAAAACGCGTGAAAATGGTGCTTTTTCACAGTCGGGCGCGTTTAGGGTGGAGATCAAGCATTTTCGTAAAAAAAGGGTGTGTTTTTAAAATTGTTTCTAACGCGTTTAGGGTCTCTTTCAAAATTACATGTCCAACTTTCTCCGCACCAAAGAGTGAACTCCCCTGTTTGAAATCCTGATCAGATTTTGAGATTTCCTCATTTTTTACCGCTTTCGATACACGATTCCAGATAATTGCAACATCATCGCAGTGATCCACAGACGAGCGTCATCAAACCACCTAACGGCAAGTAAACGTGACCTGCTACACATGTACTATACATAAATTGAGGAAGAGACTAATGTCTAAAGCAATGTGTACCAGACAGGCAGGAGAGGGTGGCCGTGGCAACTATTCCCGCAACTATTACTGGTTGCCTCAGGATTCTACTAGCTGCAGCAAATCGTGTCCTACGTGTCAAGAAATAGGCCCGGGGTCAAAATACACATCGAAAACGATGGCGTACATGGACTGTGAATGTCATTGAAGTAATTCGGTAGGCATAAGTGTACAATAATCTTCAAATGTGCACCATGTAAACATGGTAACGCTTTTTTGTCATATCTTCAACTTTGACAGATACGGTACAATTAAAATAAAAACTTATTAGGGCGTAATTTTGTCCAAAACATGTTAAGGGTACCTTTTTTTTTTAAAAAAAAAAGGTCGCGAAAACCTAAAGGGCATGCTTTTGAGAAGGGACCAAAACCTGCCTAGGGTGGGTCAGACATTTTTTTGAAAGGTTGAAACCTTGCACAATGTTTTTCATAGGTCAAGGTCAATCAGTTACAACTAAATTATACACATCCTAAAATAGGAACCTACACCTTTGATTTTCCCTACGTAATTTACTTACGAGCATTGGACTTGATTGGCAGGTGTGTCCGTTTGCGTTCCCATATCTAATATAGAGGTAGCTGGGCAGTCCCTCCTGCTTGACTTCAGCCTCGCCATATGGCCCTATTTGGCCACTGCCCTGTAAGTTATTTGAAGCAAAATAGTAAATGTTAAATATGCCATTTCAGAACATAAATATTTCTGTTTATTTTCACACTGTCATTACTACTACTCACTCATCAGGTTGGGCGAAATTCATATCCAAATACCAGCAGTAAAACTTGTGTAAACATTTGACCAAGGGCCGTATTCTCGAACGATGTTTATCTAAACGTTAGACATAAAATGCGTTCGGTTAAAATCTGATTTTAGCTAAACGCCCGTTAAATATTAAAACGGCGCGTCTGGTAAACAACGGTATTTAGAACTTCGAAATATCATCCACTGAACTGTGCACGTAAAAGATATGCTGCATGTTTATCAAGTGATGTCTATCATGTACGTACCGTTGTGAAAGGAATCTTGGTCCCCCTGAAATGGCACGGTAGTCCGCCTTCCATAGACCATAACCAAAAATGATAACGGAGTAAAGCGTGAAACTAATGTTGCGTGAGATTTGTTAGCCCATACTTTAAGAACTACTTTAATGTACAATCCGGACAATTTGAACGGGGGACTTACATTCCTGCTACACCGTATTGAATACGTTAAGATAGGCTTACGCTACACAATAGCCAGAACACTGTATTTATGGACACTAGTCACCAACTGGTCAGAAAAATTGTTTCACACCAGCAATTGTGTCAAAATGCGTCTGTTTTGTTTTACCAGAACATATCATTTAATGTTTAGTCCAGAGACCTACATAAGTATACATTTTTGGAAAGCTTATAGATCAGGGATTTATATGTTTCTATTTTCAAACCAAATTATACAGGGTGTGTTAGAATATATAGGGTGGAACATTAAAAAGTCAAAAATTATAATTACCCATTGTATAGTAATTAGCATATTGCATGAAGACCGTGATAATATACAACAACAACGAACTTGGTTCTAATACACCATTATTGGTGTTGCATTAATA
>JXSR01S038500.1:0-11977 GCA_000969725.1 Ophiothrix spiculata
AAAAAAAACAGCTCCTGGACCTTCAGATTTCCAGAGAACCAGGAGCAGTTTTTCAGGACAAGAAGCCACTTCCGAAATTTGATCCCGATTTTGATTTGGAAATCAAGAATTCATCAATAAAAGAAATGTTTTGATTACCTTCTGATTAATATGTATTGATTTCAAAAAAAAGCTTATGTTTAATTTCCAATCATTAGACTCATACTATATACAAAATATTGTATACGGCAAGAACCTGGCACTGCAGTGGGGAAAATATATTGTTGCTTAGGGTCTCAATGTTTCTGCCCCACCAGACGCAAAAGTCGGGAACCATGGTTTATTCATTAGCCCCATAGCAGCCATCATCCTTAGCCCTATAGGAAGTCTGGTATCTCCCCTCTATGTCTTTGGTCAATATTTATTGGAATCATTAATTTCCTACAAATCAAATCTGCATGATTCGTATGATGAGAGCGTGTGCGACTACGCATCGGTAAAGAAAATGGTATCTTGATTGGTTGCTTGCACAGCAATTGCGAGAAAAGAAAAGTCTTTTGTACTGCGTGACGTGAGACGCTTGTTTGCTCTATGCATTCGCTGCGTTCAAAATTTCATGATTTGTAGGAAATTTAATGACATAAACAATAGTTTATGTATAAAAAACACTAAGATAGCCATTACTTAAATACCAAACTCTCCTCCAAAGGGTAGATCTCTCATGATCATCATCTGTCTCGTCAAGATAACCATTCCAATGGTTTCAAGAACCACCACATCCTCTATATATAACTTTGTTTTCATCACATATTAGCCATACCTCTTTGATTTCAAAGCCAAACCCTGAATAGCCTTCCTCCCACTCCGTGCTCCTGTATATTGCATCTACTCTGTCTATTAACGTAATCTGAAGTAATGTGAAAAAGGTAGAAATAAGATTATGATAACATGTCTGAATGACTTGGACTACATGATATATCATCATGATAAGAGCTTATAGCTTTAGAGCCAAATTGGACTTCGCTGCGATTAAAATTATTTATGACGAAATGGATGTGATAATTAAATTTCCTAAAAACAGCATAATAGTGATGGCAACCGCCATGACCGTCTTCTGATGGATAACGGTATGCAATAAATGTCCACTATTATGATCAATTTCAAGAAGCATCTTCACTTGATTTTAAACTTCCTTGATTACATTTTTAATTCCCGTTAACACAATATAAAATATCCATTCATGATAAGGCCTAAAAAAAAAAATTATTTGATTGGCATAACCCGACCTACCCTAATTTTACCACCGACCCTAAATTTTTTTATTTTTTTTGAGCATGGTAAAAAAACCTCCAAATCCCAAATTTAATGGGAATCGATTCATGATATCCAAGATATGGCTTGTAGGACATTCAAAATGACAAATAAAAGATGTGTTACAGGAAAAAGTGAAGATGTTTTTGTACATGTGCCATATTGTGTTCTTGTAAGTGAAACATAGACTAAGAAAATTTAAAAACAAAACAAAAAAAAACGACCTACCTACTCTTTTTTTTTTTCTATGTTACGCCAATCAAACAATTAATTTATTTTTGGCCTAAGCACGATGCATGTAACTGACTGGAACAACTACACAAAGCCAAATACCAAAGAGGTATTCAAGTTTTTAAATTACATTTGCTTTTTTTTTTGTTGCTGTTGATACATTTCAATAATGTAATAAGGCGCTGGAGCACAATAAGGCCACAACTTTGTGCAGCCGGCTGCAACCTGGCCCCAGCCCTATTTTTTCCAACATGGCAACTGTAGGCTTGATTATACACCTCTAAACAATTTCAAAACATGAAATGAACATTTTACAATATTCTTGAGATGAACAATCAAACCTATGGTCGCCCTTTTGGAAAATTAAGGCTGTGGCTAGGTTGCGACCGGCCACACAAAGTTGAAGAGCGTTTTTTTCCAAAACTCACTTAGTCCAATAGCTGCCGCATGTTATATTTGCATAGATTATAAATATATTATGCTACTGACTTTGCGAGTTGAATTTGTTGTCAAAGCTCAGTGCAAATGGCCAAACTTTATGTCATATTGATCAAAAATTCATACTAGCACTTATATGCACGCGTATAATAAGACAATTATTTAGAATCAGGTTAGAATCCCCAGGTTAGAATCCCCGGACTTAGTGAGTTTTGAAAAAATCTGATTTATTACTATTCTATAATGTCCTTTCGGGGCAGTGAACCGTGACCATTTTATTGTAGTCAGGATAAGGACCCTCGACCCCTGCAAAATGAGGTAAAATGAGCATCAGGACAATCTGGATGAAGAATTTAGGTTTCAAAATCTAGCATGGCGGCAGCCGTTGGACTTAGTGAGTTTTGAAAAAACACTCTTCAATTGTGCTCCAGTGCCGAACTTTCCTCACCAAATAATTGATAGTCTGTGGCATGCTCTCCTGCCCCATATTTTGATAAAAGCGGTGATCTGCTGTTAAAAGGAGCGGGCATGTGTTCTTTGGGGGCGCTCTTTTATTCCTTCTTGCTGCACTTGTATCTGAAACAAACCAATATCTTTTATTATAATAGCATATCCATTCATTCAATTTAACTAATTGCCGTAAAACCCATAAAATTAATACATATCCTCATCCCAAAAATATTTCAGAATGTCATATTTTTAGCCATATCTGACATGCTTGAAATAACTCAATGATAAAGACGATCTACATTCTGAATGTTGGTAGTTGAATTGGACGAGAGGATACATGAACTTGTAAGGTATTTCCGATTCCACTGGTCTTCATGTCTGGTATTCCTGGAATTGCTCTGTCAATCACTCCCCTGGGTTTGGTAACTAGCTTGATTTTTTTTTAATATTCCTGTGAATAACAGGGTTTTCATAATGGTGGCAAGGGGCTCAATGAAACACACTAACCCTAATCCACCTCAGTCTAATAAAATCCAACAAGCAAAAATCAAGACATTTGAAAATTCCAAAGTCAAATTACGTCATAGACAGGGATATACCGTGCGAGTCAAAAAAAACTGCAATAATTAGATGGAGGCCATATTGTAAGAACAAAAGTAATTTCGAACAAATGATATTAATATCTAAATAGGTCTTGGATTAAGCTTTCAAACGGTGAAAGAATGGTGAAAATTGATAAAGGCGTTGCAAAGATATCCTGATTTGAATAATATGGCATGAAAACAGTTCTGTCCAAATGAGCATGCCTCGTACCAATATTGGATTGAATTTCTTGCCAACACCTCTTGAATAATAACACAAAACGATTACCTTGCTCCAGGATCTGAAGATTATCTGCTCTTAATCTATTAATTTACATTTAAAAGATAATTTAGGCAGTCTTTTCAAGTGCAAAATGACATGTGTGGGGTACTTTCTTAGAAGGGAGGGTTTATCAATCAGTCATTGCTCAAAATGCCTCAAGATCAGATCACCAACGAGCAACATGCTCTAATTGCTGAGGTTTATTTTACTACTAAAACTCATGCAGAAGAGATTCCGATATGCATTCCTCCAATCACGTGTACTATATGCATCCACTATCTAATAATAGAATTCAGGCGGATTTAGGAGAACACGAACACTCCATAACTTAAATAAAGAGAGATCTTGAAGACCGCGAACGGCAAGAAGCAGGATAAACGTCGACCGCGTTCGTCTAAAAAATCCCCTGCCAAATGTGCCCCAGTCCACGTATAACCGAATATTGAATTTTCAGGGCCACCAAGCTCAAACGGCCCTTATCAAGGCACCCAAAAACAAAAGACAAAATGTCATATAATTGTGTCCTCAAATATATAAAACATATGCACGACAGTTGGACAGAACTGTTTTTATGCCTTCCTATTCAAATAAAGTGTATTTCTACGACGCCTTTATCAATTTTCTCCATTTTAAAGGTCAATCTATGATCTATTTAGATATGTAAATTTCATGTTCATGATATCTCTTGTTCTTAAAATAAGGCTTTCATTTAACTATTGCAGTTTTTTTGACTCACTCGGTATATGGTCATGAAAGAGCTTTCATGCCTGGCCATACTCAGTGGCTTGCCATAGCTGGACATTTGACCAGGATGCAAGAGGTCACAGATTCAAATCTCAGGGGAAACATGAAACTTTTATATAACGGTTTTGGATTTAGATATTTTTTAGCGTTTAGTAGTTAGGGCTAATGGTCCATGGAATGTTGTTCACAAGAGCTGCAGGAGCTCTGATTAAAGTAAGCTCCTAAAACAAGAAGCTCTGATTGCAAATAGATAGTTTTGACTAAATTTGTCTAACAACAGTGTACAGGAAAATGTATTTGCTCATATAATTTATTCCGTAATAAAAAATAGATAATGGAACAATAGGCATTAGGCCTAATAGGTATTAAATCCCATCATTTCCGTATTAAACCTAGCTGCATAGTTTATAGCCATTCATTATGACAACTCCCCTGCAACATTATCCTATCCTACATCATCCCTAGAGTCAATATAACAGGCATGAAAAGTGGGTTTGGAAAAAAAAAAGCTGAAAGGGTTTATAATTGATAACTCTGGGAAAGGAAGGTGGGCGTAGCCAACCCGGCGAGCGGTTTGCCGCTCGCCCCTAAAGGGTGGGGTCCAGGGGCCCGCCTTTTGCGGGAATTTTAAAATGCGGATTTTAGAGTGAAAAAATAGAAACAGGGCAAATCAAATTTTTAATTTAGTGTTATTTTTTTAAATTTTTTCCCCCCAAATCAAAAAAACGCGGGAAAAAGCGGAGAATTTTCATGCCTGAATAACATTAATGAGATTGTGGTACTAGAAACACTGCTCTATTTACCCTATGCATGGAGTATTTGTAACTTCAACTTGGTCGGAGTGGGCATTATCAAGCGCTTACTTATCTCTATCTCTACCAACGCCTAACTATCCTCATCAAATAATTGATCAATGCAAAAATGTGAAAATTTGACCAACAGGTAGCAATTTTTAATCTTAGTCAAAGAGCTGATTTGATAATCTGCAAATTTATTATTAGCCAAAAAACACATGCTTTTTTCTTTTGATTTGGGGGGATGGGTTGGCGCAGCGTTTCTGACCTCGCTTTTCACCGCTGCGGCCCGGGTTTAATTCCCAGTTGGACCTACAATCTTCCCAAAAAGTTGTTGGAACACTTTATTGCACACAACTGCAAAACTAAATCAATAAGTCCATTGAATAGCTGTTAACATTAGGCTACTTTTCCCCTCCCCCTTCCCCATGATTCAATGTTGCGCCACCGAAATCACACGGATTTCCAATGCCGCAACATTGAACAGGGGAGCGGGGGTACACTTACGCTTAAAATAAACAAGGGTGTTCAAAGACTTTTTGCGAGGATTGTAGGTTGTATGTGAATTTGGTTGTCGATCCATACTCGTCCTCGCAGGTTTTCTCCGAGCAATTCAGATTCCTCCTGCATCTAAAATCGAATATTCTTTCCATTATTCTGTCTTTCACACCACGGAGGCGTCCCTTGAATTTAATGCATATGCACTATTGGGATTAGCCTGGCTTTCAGCCGAATGTTATAAATATAAATTTAAAAAAATTGCTGTTTTTGAACACGTTAATACTTTAAACACATGATGTACATAATTGAATATGCCAGAATAAGAACATCCCAACTCCAATAGCTCCCTTCTGTTAATTATACTTATAAAATGTAAATGCATACAAATCTCTGAAAATGCTTTCACATCACTAAAATAGCATAATTTCCATGTCAATATCCTAATCATTGTGTCACATTTGACCCTGTAGTTGATTTTTTTAGACATTGTTATAAATAGATAATTGTTACAGTACATAGTTGCTATATTTAAACAGCCATTACAAGAAAATCCCAACTCCATGAGCTCCCCTCTGCAACTATATGCTAGAAAAATTATCTAACAATGCATAAAAAGTCAACTATAACCCAGTGGGCACAAGCAAATTTATCAACGTTGAATCAACGTTGATAGTAAACCGTTTATAAACTAAACCAAAATTCAACCAGAATTCAACCATTTCAATTTGAAGGGAAAGAAGGTTTATATTAAACGTTGGTTCAACGTTTAATCAACGTTGATACTAAACCAAGTTGAAACTTTGGTTGATGTTAAACGTTGAATCAACGTTTAATAAACGTTGATACTAAACGGTTTAGATTTTCAAAAAAGTGTTACGAAATCAACCAGAATTAAACCATTTATCAACGTTGAAAAATGGTTTCGAAGGTTTAGGCTAAACATTGAATCAACGTTGATTCAACGTTGATAAGTTGATTTGTGCCCACTGGGAAGGTCAAATGTGACACTTTGATTGGGATAAAGACATGGAAGTGCTTTTTAGTAATTTGAAAGGATTTTCAGAGATTTGTATGCATTTATATTTTACAGAACTTAACAGAAGGGAGCTTTTGGAGTTGGGATATTCTTATTCTGGCGTATTCAATTAACAAACTTACATGTCAATTTTCTTGGTGGTGCATCCCCAATCTGTTCTTCTGTCTTTTGATATGAAACTCCTTTAGGTAAATGGTGATCATAGGGGCAAAATGTTGACCTATGGGGAATAACAAAATCAACTTGCAGTAAATTCATTAAAAAAATATAGCAATGGTATAAAGTCATTAAAAAAATAATTACAATGGCAATTTTTGAATAAATGTTGACCTATAGGGAAAAGCTAAATCAACTTGGGATAAGTTCATACAAAATAATAACAATGGTAAATTCAAGGAAAATAATCAACATTTGTAAAGTACAAACATTCCCTGCAACTGACTTCAAGGTGAGCGATTATAAGATGATAGATGACAGGCAAAACAATAGATCGAATCTTTTATTCTCTAATTGTCTTGTGCATAAAACTTGGTGAGCTAATTCTGGCTGCGATGGTTTAATTGTAAGTTTAACCCTCGTCCACCTAACGTATTTTCTACTAGGTCGTCACCTAAGGGAGGGTGGTTTCCCCCCCCCCCCCCCTTACGTGCCAAAAGTGTGGTTGTTTTATACCATAGTATAGGGTAGGGTCTCCTCTTTCTATTGATAATAAAATTATGCAAATCAGTCAAGGCGTTACGTAATTATGACGTCATAAAGTACTTAAGGTTGGAAAATTTTGCCGAAATCTGATTTTTTCTTGTTTTTTGATAATGAATAAAGGAAATGTTCTGCAAGTTTAAGCTTGTTAGCATTCAGATATTTTTCAAAATGGCGACTTTTTATATAGGGGGGATGGTTCCCCCCCCCCCCTACCAACGGACTTTGACGGCTTACCCTACCCCCACCTAAGGTGGTACCCCGACTTTTTTTCATCATAATTACCGCAAGGGATGTAAAAACAATTACTTTAATGCCCGGGGTCACTTTGTTTTGCGTTTTAGAGCAATCGGCGATGATCTGTTAGGAGGGGGGGGGACGAGGGTTAATCAAGGTTCAGTGCAATCTGAGGTTGCTGCAGGACCTGAAATGAGGCTTAATCACCTTGATTGTAATGCTTTTCATGATACAATGGTTGATAGTCAATTTTTATGTCAGTACCTCTGTAGACATCTTGATTCGACCAAAAAGCTTCAATTACTATGATTCTCTCATTTCTTGGGAGAATTACACCTGATAAATTGTGACGAACAGCAATTAAAGGTGTAGGTTCCGATCACATTTTCATCCCCCGGGGCTCAACCGGAAGTGGTATATTTTTTGATGCGAAATGAAAGCTCATATTTTTCTGATTGTAAATCCAAAATTTCACCTCCAAATTCTTTATAGTTTTGGAGTCTTGGAGATATAGCCTAAAATGTAAAATAATTGGTATGCCTATTTTCTATTTCTTTTCTATTTACATAACAGCCTCATCCCCAGGGTTACATACTTTCTTTTGTCTCTCAAGAGAAAACAAGACACAAGCGAAGATTGAAACCTTGCACAATGTATTCCAGAGGTCAAGGTCAATCAGTTGAAAGTAAATTATACACGTCTAAAATAAGAACCTACACCTTTAAGACATGCATGATACCTACGTGGCATTTCGCTTGACATCTGATGTTTTATATGCTATCATACTTTGGTTTGATTCTCCCTTTAAATGTCTCCATGATGGCTGCATTGATACAAAGGAAATGAACAAAAATAATTAGTCAGAATTATCTAGTTCAGCCCTGTTGAAGATAAGCTTCCTTTAGCTTACTTGGTACCAAGTACTAAGTTGGGTTTCCTTGGCGAAATCCTAAACAAGGTGATTTTTTTCTTTTAAGTTCATTCAGTTCAGTTCAGCTCAGTTTAGTTCAGATTATTTTTTTTCTTATCATATATACGATCAAATATAATATAAAAAGCCAAAGTATATACAGCAAAATTAAATTAAACATGGCTAAACAAAATACAACAAATTATGAGGAGAGGGCTGGAAGACAAAAGAGGTCTGTTTTTTCCTCAACCGAACAAAAATAAAAAATACTAAAAAATACATATGTCTATCATTCATCAAACCACATCAACTCAAAATGATCTAAGTCTCATCTACTATGACACCAATGCAACAATTGAATTGGAACGTTTGTCTGAAAATTTCATCATTAGGCTTTGTATCCATAAGACATCTGCTAGCCAAGGAGACTTTAAATCCCAAGAATACTTTTGAACACTCAAAAAGGAAAGAGACATTCGCTAGTTCAATGTTTTATACAATATTGCATTGTTGTTGGATTTAATTCGTTAACGTGTGTCTGTAGCAAATACACAAGAGGTGTCTGATACGAGCGTATATTTTTAAGGTTATTTTGTGCGCGTCTATACTCAAGACTCAGACTACCCGTTCATGAATTAAATCCAACAAGTATAGTAAGGTACATTTGCCATCTATTTGAGTGAAATAATTAGTCTTAGCAAATGTCGCAAGCAAAAATCTCTTAAGGCAAGAGAATGTCTTTGGATTTAAAATCTAAAAACAGTCTAAAGTTTCCGCAAACATTCTTTTGATAGCCGCATGTACCAAAACAGCCATCATCAAGACTAAAACAAAAAGCAAACAAGTTTGCCTGCACATATTCATGGTACTTTTGATAACATATTGAGTTTACAAATATTTGAAAATTCTGAAACTTTGAAAATTCTGAGCTCTTACCTCTATATTGTATTCTTCTTGTCTTGTGTATATTTTTGCTGTCAATGTATCACCATCATAATGAGCTTTCACTAACGTATCAGGATCATCTAGAACATAATCAGGAGAAACAAATATTTGAATAAAATTGATAAATTGACCAACATGTTAATGTCAAATTGAAAATTGAAATATCTGCGATAGAACTTGGTGACAACCAAACAATGGGATATTCTAGGCAATGCTTTCCTTAAGAACCAACCACCATGGGCACTGGGTACAATATTCAAGTGATCCCAATTTGATATGAATACCTATTCAGCAAGTACTTCTTATGGGAAATGGGAACTCAGTTTTAAAAGATCTCATTCTGGACCTTGTGCTCATTTAATCCTTTGTCAAAATTGAGCACTTAATAAAGTTTGCTGAGGCTGCATGGAACTACAATCAGGGAGACATGGTGCACAGTAAATCTCCTGTATTTATTTATTTAAAGTGACAACAAGTTCAAAAACTTCAGGGAATATATTAGCTTCTTGTAAAATTTCCTTAAAATTGGCTGTGACTCCTGAAAAGCATAGCATGCACAGCGCTGACAAGGGGTACATATTGACCCCAGGTGTGGTCCACAGGATTTTGCTCAACTTTCAGCACTGGTGAGGAAATTTCATGTAAAAATAAGTTAAAATATCAATGAGGCATAACTGAAACATTGTATACGACTCATCTTATTCACCAAATTGAACACATCCAGGAGTATAGGTATTTTTTGCAATTTTCTTTCTTTTTTGCCCTCTTTTTATTTGTGCGGTACGACTGCTGGAAAGTGAGTGATCTTTTTTGAAAAAAAAAGGGAACTTTGAATTAAAAAAAAAGGAAAAACATTGAAAAATGTCAAAAATAGGATGAAAATGAAAGAAAGAATGAAAACTGTGTCTAGATTCCATTAAAAAACAAGGAATCAGCATAAAAGAGGAGAATTCACACCGCTGTAATTGACTGATGTCCTTACTAACCTTGCAGGAATCCTGTATAGAATGATTCTGGATCCACTGGTTCTTGCCTTTTTTTGCCGCTATTTTTGATGGAGTAAGCTTTGAAATCTGGTGAAAGAAGCCCTTGCCTTGGTGTCAGTTCCATGTCAAATTGTCTAAAGAAAAGAAAGAATTAAGCATCAGTGGGAGGAAAGTAAGACCGATGTTTAGATGTGTAGAATACACAAGCAACTGTCGCCTCAAAATCACTTACTATTTCAACCTTTTCCTGCCGTAGGAGCCCTAAGTTACTGTCAGCTCAGGCGTAGGGAAAAGCTTAAATGCCTTCAGCCTGGGGTGGAAAAAGTGGTCAAGACTGGAAAGGGTTCTAAACCCCTAGATCTTGTCTCGGTTGATAAATGCTATTCAAAGTCCTTCAATGAGTAAAGTTTGGTTTGCGCATGTCTTTCAGGCTTAGCGTCCAAAGACAATGGCTCGCCCAAAAGACATTTGCTCGAGATGTTTGCTCTGACTTTTTCTCTTAAATGAAAGAAAATTATAATTTACAATGCTTACATATTAGTTAAATCGATATAAGGATTAGTTTCATAGATGTTTTCATCGATTTAACCAATATCCAATCATTTTAAGTGTCATTCACTCCTAATTTGAGCGAATACATCAAAGCGAATATCATGAGCGAATGTCTCTCAGGCAAGCGAATGTAATTGGACGTCAAACCTTAGGTTTGATAGTCTACTTCCTGTATCTTGTAGTGCACACAGATTGTTTTTGGAAGGTTTCCTTGACCTTGTATCCTATGGAAGTTAAAACTAAGGTGCTATGTTCAGAGATGCATAAATGGCAGGAGACGAGTCCAGCCCAGCCAAGGTACACTCTTACCGTCCCAGCATTGCCACTTTGATATGTCTAGTACATGTATAAATGCCACCATACTCAATGCTCCTCTTTAATTAGAGAATAAAAGATAAGATTTATTGTTTTGCCTGTCATCTATCGTCTCATAATGGATGGCCAAAATTCCTTATTAGGAAGTTTTTACTACATGGTTTGCTACCTTTTGCCACCCCTGGGTACATACCTTCCAAGCATTGCCACTTTAATATGTCTAGTACATGTATAAATGCCACCATACTCAATGCTCCTCTTTAACTATGGGCGTACATTATTTTTTCGTAATGGGCACCCCCTGCGGGGGCACCAATTACTCAAAATAATGTACGCCCATCCATTATGAGACGATAGATGACAGGCAAAACAATAAATCGCCATCTTTTATTCTCATTCTTAGTCACAAATTTGAGTCATTTATAAACCAAAAACGATGAAAATTATTGCCAAAAACTATAAACATTATCATTGGAAAAACGTACACCCCTATTCAAACATGAAATATTCAAAACCCAGTAAAGCTGTTCGCGCCGGAGGTGTGCGTATACCTGCATCGCGCCGTGATTTTGAACGCGCGGCTCCACTGCGTTTCACGCTGAACGCACTGTCATCTATCGTCTCATAATGGATGGCCAAAATTCCTTATTAGGAAGTAAAATTGCACTCAGTGACTAAGAATTCATCATGTTTGCCACCCTAGGGTATATATCCATTATCCTTATAGACCATACCTTAATAAAAATTTAATATTTCTAGCTCGCATGCCACCATCCTCAATTTTCCTTTTTACTACATGGTTTTTGCCATAGTTTGCCACCCCTGGATACATACCTTCCAAGCATTGCCACTTTGATATGTCTAGTATGCATGCCACCATCCTTAATGCTCCTTTTTACTACATGGTTTCCTACCTTTTGCCACCCCTGGATACATACCTTCCAAGCATTGCCACTTTAATATGTCTAGTATGCATGCCACCATC
>JXSR01S038501.1:3022-16350 GCA_000969725.1 Ophiothrix spiculata
GTATACTTTTATAGACTTCAGATGTACACTTTTTGAGATATATTCATTTAAAGATCAAAAGGTACAAAATTTCCTTAAAATACACATGTAACACAAAGGACTCCCAGGTTAAAAAACACGATCTTAAAGAATCATATATTGCGCAAGACGCAAATATACACAAAATTATTAAGAAGTGAAAATCAAATTCGGAGAAATTCTGTCAATTACTGTTAAATTTAGGTAAATAATTGGGGAACGCAACATAAACCAGTTGACGAGGCTATTTAGGAAGGTTTTGAAGAAAAAACAGAGCAAACCAGGCACAGAGGTTCATTAGCAGACGTTGATCTCTTCTCTTGGTGGCACCAGCATCTCAATTCTGGGGGCAAACGGGGGCAAGACAAATATCAGGCGGGGCAAAAAACTTGGGGAGCTGATCAGGGCAGAGATGGTGCATAATGTTGACTGATAAAGGGTTCAACACCCCTAGGGGTTGAACCTGAAATGATGCTTGCAGCTTGATGGAATGGAGCTTACTTGGGCCACTTTGGCCATAGAACACCTGTAAAATGTGCTAATGCAGGGTACAAATCAGGAAGGCATAGCACACTATAAATCCCCTGTATTTATTTTTTCAGCTGTGGTTGCTGCTACTGGTATTTCTGATGCTGAGGTAACCAGGAACCCAGGCTACAACAAGATCTGTCCATCTATTGACTTCAGCGATGGCCGACTTGATCTATGATGTTGCCGTTATTGGTGGAGGAGTAGTTGGTTGTGCTGTGTTGAATGAGTTAACTGAGCAGGGATTAAGCTGTATCTTATGTGAACGCAACTCTGATCTGCTTGCTGAAGCTAGCAGTGGTAATAGGTGAGTAGTTGGCTGTGCCGTGTTGAATGAGTTAACTGAGCAGGGATTAAGCTGTATCTTATGTGAACGCAACTCTGATCTGCTTGCTGAAGCCAGTAGTGGTAATAGGTGGGTTAAATATAAATAGAAATAGAAAAGGGCAGACACTTAATTTACGCCAAATGAAATGGAAGGTAAAGAGGAGTGTGATTCGCTAAAGTGCAAGTCAATGTAACCATTCATGCCCACTTTGTGCATTACATGCAGCCAAGTGCAGCCCATGCACGTAGCTAGGGGTGTAGGGAGGAGTGTGTGCTCCCTGGGTTTGATGCCAAAACTTGCATATTCAACCAATTTTTACCAATATTATTAGAGGTCATTCAACCATAAAAAGCTGTTGCTATAGATGCTGGTGCAGTTAAATAAGTATCAAAATGAAAATAGTGTAATAGAAAAACTTTAAATAGCTGGTGAAAATGATTTAGAGCAGTGCTTCTCATCTAGCGGCGCACATGCTAAATGTGGTGCTCTGACAAATACTGATTGGCGCTATGACACTCTTATAAACAAAGAAATATATACATTGGAAATCCACGAGAAAAGTTTACTCTACTATTGTCTCATTCATTTGGCACTTTGTAGGAACTAGTTGAGAACACCTGATTTAGGGTGTACATATTAAGAGCATTATACATATAGGGCCTATCTATTTTTGGTATCATAAAAACCTTACCTGGAACATTTATGTTATATGGCGCTTTACAATATTCAAGGCATTCGTGATCATAGTGCAAACATATGTAATGACTCATCCTGAAAAGGGGGACTTTGCAACAGAAAACTTTTCAAGAAACAGGTTTTTCTGAAGGCTGCCCCTTGCCAACAGATTCACACAAAATCTCAACTCAAAAATAAAGAAAAAAATAAGAATTTCAAGCAGATTTTCTGTTGTAAAATTTGATCGCCTTGATCAATTTTAACAAGTAAGGTGTCATTTTAAAGCTAATAAAATGCTGCAACAGATGAAATGAAAAATCAAAATTGATATCATCTGCAAAGTCCCCTCCTTCGGGATGAGCAATCACATATATATGTGTTGAATCTCAAAGTTGAAACTAAAAAATTTATTCAGGTTTGAAAGGTTAAACACATTCCATCCTAAGGACATTAAAGGAAACCAAGGGAAAATGATAATTCATTTATGCCAAGAAATTTAACAATCTTTCTTATGTTTTTGAATTTATTAATAACTTCATATTTTCAGAGATTTTTATGTATTTTTAAGTATTGCATTTTAGAATTGCAGAAACTTAACCATTATATTTTCACACAAATGTCAGGAACAGTGAAACAACTCACAATCCATTATACTGAAATTGCTTTTCAGTGGTATCGTTCACACTGGTTATGATGCATTACCAGGCTCAACAGAATGGCAGTGTTTGAAACAATCCAGAGAGCTTAACCAGAAATACTATCAGAAATTCAACGTCCCATACCACCAAATAGGAGCCACCATTGTAGCATGGAACCAAGAACAGGTAAATGGTTACGATTTGAAAAATGACTGAAATTTGGGGGGAAATGACTGAAATATTGCACTTGTTTATTTTGATCAAAGCACTTTTACGCGATAAATACAAGCCCAACTATATACTACATTTTCTGTTCAAACTGCATTTTGAAGGGTTTGTTTTCACGGCATGAAAATTTAGCTCATGTTCAAAATGTTGTTTTTTGTGCATTTCAATTTCGTAAAAAGACTGGACATCTTAGGGCATGCAATTCAAATTGATGAAAACCGGCAGCTATTGATATGACTTTCTGGCACTGTTCTAGAGTATCAGCATTCAAAACTCAAGTCAGCCAAAAAAGATGGTCCAGCTGAGTCAGAAAGGCAATTACTATATTCAACTACTTGGCTTGAATAGCAATCTCAAGTTTGATCAACATGTAACATACAGCGTTTTATACTGACCGCCACAATTATATAGGGACAAATTTCATCTTCTACAGGCTACTTTTCTTTAATTCACTTTCCAGCTGAAACAACTTCCTGGCATCGTAGAGCAGGCACACAAAAATGGTGTAGCAAATGTGTTCCAAATAACAAGAGAACAGTTGCAAGAGCGGGAACCCAATCTATCCCATGATGCACTAGGGGCTGTCTGTATACCAGAAGAAGGGGTGGTAGATTCATGGCTTTTTCCCATCATGATGGCACATACAGCAAAAGAACAAGGGGCAAAGGTAAGAACGGGAACCCAATTTATCCCAGGATGAACTAGGGGCTGTCTGTATACCAGAAGAAGGGGTGGTAGATTCATGGCTTTTTCCCATCATGATGGCACATACAGCTAAAGAACAAGGGGCAAAGGTAAGAACGGGAACCCAATTTATCCCAAACAGGGGGTGGTAGATGATTGTATAATGGCACATACAGGTAAAGAACAAGGGGTAAGGGTAAGACATAATAATGTAAAGGTAAAAGTAAAGGGGACAGCCTGTATTTTACAGGTGCCTGTCTTTGTTTCGAAGTGATTGGGCCAGACTCCACAATCGCCACAACTCCTTCTTCGCAATTCTGTTACCATAATTGAAAAATGGAGGATGAGGGTTAAAGGTGGAAAGTTTAAAATCATTCTTTTAAAGACACAGTTTAATAAGATAACTAGTTTTTGATCAAATCCCATCATTAATATTTTGCTTGTCTGTATGCTAGTCTTTTGCATTAAAGCTTACTACACAGAAGTAAACCAAATCGCAATTGACTATAATTCATACACTCCGTGTGTCACATAGCCAATCAGAATGCAAGAATATAAAGTACGCGGAACATTACATGTTCCTTCCCTTAAACTTTTGTACCGCTGATTTTGACATATCACTGGTAATAAGTTATCCAATATTGAAGCCACCCACTAAAGGCATATCCCTGTCCTTCAAGGCATTGAAAAATTGTAACTTATTGGGTTGTGGACTATATATTGGATGATTTACTACCGATGAAATGTCAAAATCAACGGTACAACAGTTTAAGGAAGTAACATGTAATGAATGCAGTGAAACTTCACTATGCACTGTGCTTGTTGCATTCCGCTTTGTGTGGCAGGCGTTTAGTTCGTATGAATGTTTCATTGCTTTTGTTAGGTGATGATTTATTTAGTTTAGAGAAGCTTTGGATGGTGGTTATTTTTTTTCACAAAAGATACAATATTATTTTTCTGTTGTGTATGAATTCAATTAATAAATTTGCATGCCATTATGCACGGAAAATGAGACAAAATCAATGCACTTGTGGTAAATTTTGATTTGCTGTCCAATGCACTCGGCCCCTATGGGCCTCGTGAATTGGATGCATTGAAATTGACCGTGCATGCATTGATTTTGTCTCATTTCACTCATAACATAAAATGCGCTTTTATTTAAAACCTATAATTGAGAATGATAATATGAGTAATGTTTTGATTCATTTCAGATTTGCCTGGGCTGTAATCTCCTGAATGGGTCACAAGACAGTAATGGCTGCTGGACACTGATCACAAACACAGGTCACATCAAAGCAAGAGCTGTGGTCAACTGTGCTGGTCTCCATGGTGACACTGTGGAAAAGATCAACAGTAAACCAGCATTCAAGTAGGTATAGATGTAGTCATACAATGGGGAAGTTGACTTCGGAAAAAAGATCCAAATCAATCTTGATCTGCATCTGTCAACCTTGATCTGGATCTTTATTCCTAAGTCGACAGCCCCATTGTATGACAAGGGAATAAAGATCCAGTTCAACATTGATCTCTGTAGACTATTTTACATAAGATCTTGATATACTATGATCACCATGCTAGCATGATTCATCTTTTGAATGCATTTTTAAAAGTTTGCATTAAACCGGCAACTATATCCAGACAGCTTTGGTGAAATAAAACTAGAGAACATAGTCATCACATTTGTATATAACTTATCAAGAAATAACCTGCACAAACACTCCATATCCAACAGGGCAGTCAATGTGAATGGAATAAAAAATCTTTCGTGATATAATGACTTCCAGTGATGCATTTCAGTTAATTGTGACGAACAATTGTAAAAGTATGCAACTTATTACATATACTGTCTAAACCCTAGGAGCTGGCAAATAGTAGTAACCATATAATACCTTTATCATCAAAATCAAAGTGCCTGGTTCAGGGGCTATCTTAATCAGTGTGCTTCGGCTAGTTTGGCTATAGTCGGGTGAGCAAAACCTTTTCACTTACACATCTTGTGCGCCGAGGTTAAAGTTCACACACAACTCCCGCCATACTTTTGAGCTCACGTGATTTGACAGTTCTGTTGCTGGGTGACTTGACGATCGATTTATTGGTTTGTTGTTCACGCACGGTGCCATTTGGTCCCGCCCAGAATGAAAAGGTGTTTTTTTCTACTATAATCCCACATCTCCTACATTAAGATTGAAGTGTTTCCCATAACAGCAACAAACGTTGTACCATCAACTTATTGAAGCACTTGAAATAAATTACCTTGCCGTAGGACATAACACTTTGGAAGTAGCATACTTGAACTTAAATATACTGACTAAAGAGTCCTGTGCTGCTTGTAATTTTCTTTAATGAATGTTGAGCTATTACAAAAACTTATTGCTTGTAAGTGACAGCAACTCCCTCTCCATTTCAATAGTATTTGGGCCAGACTCCATAATATTGTGTATTTAATGATGAGAGTTGGCACTCCTGCACAGTTGAGTGTAATTTACCATCCCAGTTACTGCATTTACCTTTACATACTGATACCAAACGGTGGAGAGAAGCAGGTGGTAAAGAATCTGGCTCACAGATTTGGTAACGACGTGGTTATATTAAGGCACATTAGGCATTATAATTTTAAATGGGTGCAGGTGTAAAGCCAGACCTCCATAGCAGGTTTTGTGAGACTGCAGGGTGTGAGAGTTCAGCACTTATGCTAATTTCAGTGTTTTTATGCCTTAAAAATGGTCATAATTTCAGCTTTTTTCTTTTTATTTTCAGTCCGTTTTGGGCATTTTGTCACTATTTTTAGCATTTTTGTTCAGCCGACTATCATGTGTGATAGCAGAAAAGGGGTATTGGTGACAGCAACTCTGAAAAAGTGCTGTCTTTGGAGCCTTATGTACATGTTATCTTTTTACTGACCCCTTCCCTCCCCATCCCCCTCCCACTATGTCAGTCCAGTGCTCTAACTAACCACAGTGTTGTTGTTTTTCCTTCACATCCAACAGGATATTCCCATGTAAAGGACAATACGTTGTATATGATAAGAATGCAGGTGCTTTAGTAAACTCAGTCATTTTACCAGTACCAACCAGGAAAACTAAAGGCATCCTTATATTCCCTTCAGGTATGTATAAAAGTTAAAGGGGCAATTCATAATCCCCTTCTCATCTGCAAGGTCACTTCTTTAAAAATTTGGTTTTCAGCTGGTAAGAATCCTTGACTGCTATATGTTACAATCTCCAAACCATTCTTTCAGATGTTCTTGCATTTTTGAGAAAATGTGTCATTTTCTCATTACTGTTGGGACCGTGACAGTAATTACAACACAGTAGTCAATGGAAGTTTTTAAAATGCTGAAGCTTGTAACTTGAAAAAGAATGGTCGGAAACAAGTAACATTTTCAGGATACATTAATGTTGTACTCTTCTTTTTACTCAGCTAGAAAGAAAACAGGTGAGGTTTTATTACATCAGAATCATGAATGCACCTTTAAAGGTGCAATTCATGATTTTGATGTGACAAAAACCTCGCCTGCTTTTTAGCTAAATAATAATAAGAAGAGTACATTATAAATCTATACTGAAAATTTCACTTGATTCAAGCTTTTCAACATTTTAAAAATCCCCATAGGCTACTGTGTGGTAATTACTGTCGGGGCCCCGACAATAATTAGAAAATGACACATTTTCTCACTTTTCTCAAAAATGCAAGCACATATGAAAGAATGGTTTGGGGATCGTAACATATACCACTTGACGATTCGTATAAGCTAAAAAACTCAATTTTGATAGAGGTGACCTTGAGGGTGAAAAGTGAATACTGAATTGCCCCTTTAAAAACCTTGAATTATCAAGCTAAACAAAATGACATATTGAAAACGACCATTTTTGGACTGAAAATGGTCTTCATTTTGTAGTAATGTACACTTGTGTCAGTTTTTCATGTAGCTTTAATACTTGATTTTTATAGAAATGGATTAGGCCCTGTCATATATAACTCATAAAAAGACTCTAGTCATTTGATAGGTTAACAGGCATTACTCATCGGCAAAAATGCATTTTGTTGAGTTGAAATTTAACGTATATCCCATGACTTACTGATTGAGGTATGGTGGCACATGACCAACATCCAAATGTCTTCAGTGCCAACTGGTGTTAAAATGTGCTTTATTTTCTGTTGCACTCGACCAGAGCAATGTAAAGTAGAAAATCCTATCCATTCCTTAGAGTGCTCAATGTATAATCTGTTGCCTGTTTGATGTTCAAACATTCCAATTATTTTGATGAAGACTGTTTTTGAGACCAGTATTTTAAATCTGTTCTTTCTTTATATTTCAGTTTTGGGGTTTTTTTTTTACAAAACAAATATTGAATAACTTACTTTGAAGTAGTTTGAATTTACAATTTTCACTTTGAAGTTTTAATGGACCTGCATCAAGACATTATTCTTAGAATCTTTATTTATGCAAAACAAATAATACGAGGGGTATCAACAAGTTTTAAACTTTACCCAGAAGAGATAGAGCTATATATCAATGAAATTTTGTCAGAATAGTCACTCGTCTTTATGTACATTATAATGCAGAAATTGTCTCATAAGTAGTTACACTTTCTTCATAGGTGGTGATTGATGTCATCTACCTACCTGCTTAAACATAAGCTGCATGGAGGAAATTGAGATACAGGGCCCAGAAAATCTTATTGGTACCACCAAATTTTATTTGTTTGATACCATAGTAAAGGGTATGGTTTCCTCTATCCATTGACACCAAAATTATGGAAATTTGTCCATAAATGACATCACAATGGCGTAATTAAACATTGTCGACCTGAAAATGTTGATTTTCATTGAAATAAAAAATCAGATTTTTTTGATAGAGAGGATCCCTACAATAATGGGCTGTAGACAGTCAGTTAAAAGTGGGAAAAATGTGCTACTTTGCACATTGACTATGTAAAGATGCCTTAAGTATCTCATAATAAAATTTTGCTCCTGACGCCATTTCTTCTGGGTAAAGTTTTAAACTTTTTGATACCCCCTCCTAAAATGCTTTATTTCGTGGTGTGGAAGAATATTTTAATTTGGTGAAAAATGAAATTGTCCATTTAACTCAGTTTTACCTTATTTTTCATCTCATGAAATATTCTTACCATTGCGGTTTTCGTCTCCTTGTTTCATTGAGTAAGAAACTTGACTGTACTTGCTCAGTGGTTCAGAAGTCACGTTAAACCGTTGGTCACCTGTATGAATAAATTCCTTCATGGGGTGTGCATGTCATGCAAGTATATGTATATTGACTGATTGATTGTACTTTTATTACTTGTATAATATCTGCTGACTGGCCTGTTATTCCAGAAAGGTGTTTAGCTAAACCACGTTTTTTATTCTCCTTAACAGCACGGCTCATTGAACTATTCCTCTTGAAAGCTACAATAGTGCGCATCATTCCTGGACAGTTTATGTTCAGTTAAACCGTGGTTTAGCTAAACACCTTTCTGGAATACAGGCCTAGTATGTTTAAAATGAAACCAAATTTATTTGGTAATTCGTTCCTTTTTATCCCAATGGCTTTAGCCAAGGATGGTGATATTGTAATACCGTATGGCATATAAGTATATCATGGTCCTTTATTCCATTTTATTTTTTACCCTAACAGTGTATGGTCACCTTGTAGTTGGACCAACCGCTGAAGATCAGCCAAGTAGGGACAAGTGGCCTGTCAATATCTACACATCATACTCACTAGAAACCTATGCAACAAAAATCTTGCCTTCATTATCTAAGCATTCCACAGTGATGTCGTATGCTGGACTAAGGCCTGGGTCACAGTATAGAGACTATCAACTGCAGACTCAAAAAGACAGGTAAAAATTGATATCTATGAAATGAGTGTCTTGATTTCTTCATCTTAGCATTCCATGGTGATGCTGGGCTAAAGCCGGAGTTACAATATAGGGATAGCTACAGACTCATAAACATGGGTAACCCCACGCGCGGGTAACCCAGTGGGCAGTCCACACATTTTAAAGGGTGGGGGTTGAAATCTTAAAAATTGTAATTAAAAGGGTGGAATTTCCCATTTTTCCACTAAAAACGGTGGATTGATATCATTGCTGATTTCTGATGAATCCACAGTTGATATTCAAACTTGATAAGCGCGTCACGCACGGCACTGTGTACACGGAGGTGCGTTTAAGCAGTACACGTAAGTTGGCGCACTGTTCATCGCACTTCGGGAACTTGAGTACGGGCTAGGACTGGCACTTGGGAACAGTTGAAAACACCAAAGCAACAAACATTTAAAAACTAGCATTTGTGCTTCAGATTCTGCTAAATATTTTTATGAAGATGAGTATCTGTTAAATTGAAAATATTTAGAAATTTATTCATGTGTTTTCAGAAAGATTTTAGTTTTTGAAAGGATTTTTGTTTTAGCCACCCTTGCGTGATAAAAGTACACAGACGCATGGATGCATTATCGTTGATTCGCGGTGAGCAACTCTGTAGCGTGTTTGAATACCTACACCAACAACTATCAATCATCAGTTGAAATCAATGTTGCAAATGTACCATCATTTTTTCTTTATCATATTATTGTAGGAAGTGGATTACAATTGGTGGCATCAGATCTACTGGACTCTCAACCTGCACAGGTCTTGCCAAGTATGTAAGTAATCAACTCCAAGAAGAGCTGGGCATCTTTCCTGGGATCTCATCACTAAACCACCCCAAAAAAGAGCAGGAAAACAATCCAACAGCCATGAATGGTACTGGTAAGCTTAATGGAGATCACAAGGGGATTGATAAGGGGAAGCCTGGCTACTTGGCCCTTGAGGGCACTAATTATTGTATTACACATCCACTAATGAGACTGGGGTTAGAATCCACTTCGAAGTTGTAAAACAGTCATTGAAAAGAAGCTATATAGTAAGGCTGTATGTCCAAAGCCATTTTTACCCAACTAAGACACATTTGCTATAATATTAGGGATGTCAATTAGTGTAGAAAAATCCGTGCTGGGTTGAAATTTTTGTTCACGTACCTTAACTTTAGACTCCTCAATGACAGGTTCAATAATGTTTAAAACAATTAAAAATGTACCTATTGAAAAAATTGAGTTTTTTTTAAATATTGAGGGGGGTTCTTTTTAGTTTTCAATCATAAAACAAGTATATTATAGTTGATTGAATGTTCGTATGTTTTCATAAATGAGCAGCTCCGTGTGAAAATGGACCAGAGGTTGCCGTGCAAACTCAAATTAAGCCCTGTTCTGCGGTATGGCGCGTTGTACAAAAATGGAATTTCGCGAAGTGATTCACTCCCTTTCAGGCAAAATGTAAACTACTATTTTAAAGGAGATTGATCCATTGTTCCATTTAAGAAGGACACTTTTTAAAAACCACCTCTTGTACTTCACAGCAATCGTTTGAAACCCCAGACCACCGCTCCGGTCGGAGATCTCCCAATACTTTTGCAATTCTTGGATGACACAAGACGTCTCCGAAAAAGTTCCTGCATCATTGCACCCGGTAGATATTCGTGATCAAAATGGTACATTTTTTAACTCCCAACAACGTATGAATCACTTCGCGAAATCGCGAAATGTCCTCCAAACCCCGGTCCAAACCCCATACTCCGACGTGTTTTATAAATCCCCGCCATCAATGGGGATACTCCTTGGAGCTGTATAACCGGCATCTCCCGGCACAAAGCTGGCTGGACATTGCAAAACACGACGACTCTTTCTTTCGTCTTTTTGGATGGTAAATGTCAAAATAATTATGAATTTGGTTCAATATCATACTGTTACTCACATACACCACTCTTTCATGTCATTTATCCAGTAAAAATCATTCCAATATTGTAGATATAAACACTTTTTAAAGATTATGGGAGTAAGTATACTCAATGTAATTGCCATTGTTTCCCGTACCTATACTTGTTTAACCAGGCAAGTTGGGATTTCCTGATTTAACGTAAGTGGCTGCGCTGAGTTTGTTTATTCATCCTACTCCCGTTGTATATCTGTAACAGCTTGTCAAACGGGTCCATTTGTTGAAATTGTACAAATGACCTCAAATTTGGGCGGATATTTTCAATACGAAGTGAGACATGGGATTTTTTTGGACGCTTAGCTACTGTCAGGCACTTGTAGAAGAAAAATATACAAAACAAATAAGTTTCTTTAGTTTGTTTGTCATTTTTACACGCCAGTAAATCCTTATATTTACATTTTCTCTAATTTAACCCTATTTGTAACTCAAAAAGCGCCGATTTTTTTCGGACAAAATCTTTAATATCTCCGGAACCACTTGACCTACAAATGTGATCTTGGTGTCATTTTACTTTGGAAACAGAGTGCAATTCGAATGTGTCATGAAAACAAATTGAATAGGAACCTAAATTTTCTCGTTGATATCCCTAATAATATTCACATACTCCCGGGACATATTCACTCCGAGTAAGGGTATATCTCACAGTATTATTTTACATTTGAATGAATGTATTTGGATGTACAACCTTAGCTCCTTGAAGAGATTCACCTGAATTATAAACTGTGGGTCAAAAGTTTTTACATATGATGTCTTCACTGCAGATGAATTAAAATAAACTTTTTTTTCTAATAATTGTTGGCAATAAGTAAAGTCCAATTGATTTGTAACCCAAATATATCAAGGTCAGTAACAATTGGCCCTTGAGAAACATGGTACATGAAAAAAATGTCCTCTGGATTTAATTGTTGCTAATTCCTGAATGACACACAGGATAAGCCTTATGTTACAATGGCCGGAGGGAGGTCTCACTACTCATCAAATGATGCTTATTTCTCAAGTATAAAAGCATCATTTTCCTGATGTTTTTAACTCTAAAATTGTGATTTTATAATTTTTATTAATACCAAGAAGATTTTTTTATACTTTGAGAAAGAGCACCACGCTGAGTACGAACTCATGCCTGTCATACCGTATCAAGATTTTAAGTCCAGCGTACAACTGAGGCCCGGGAGCAGCTGCCGGGATTGGTGACATTTATGTATATCATCATGTAGATTCTTGGCTTTGTAGCCTAACCCTAAATCTAGACCGTGGACTTAGGGCAATCTGCTTATAATTATATTTATACTCCAAATTTATCAGTGATGTCATATGTTATTGATATTCATGACCTCCTTCTAGCCATTGCAGTACAATTGAGTCAGCTGCAGTGCTATGTCCTACCATATACAGTCAACGTTCAATTTCAACATAACAGCACAAAGTGCAATATCAACCCATTGGATACTGTATAACATCGAACAAAGACACTGTAATATTGATGGCTAATGTCTGGTGTAATGGACTGATTTTTTTTTTAAAATCAACCATTCTTTGCAAATCGTTGTCGCTTGTTGTTAAACTTGATACATCCCAATCGATGAGACTTGGTTGACTTGCCAAAAATTATCAGAAAAACGTTAATTCCTGTGCAGGTATGTAGAAGTCATGGGGTGAAGCTTTTGACATGCAGTTTACTCTTAGTAATCAAGTGAAAGGATTTATCAATTGTATTATTGTTTATAAAATAATAAGGACCACACTAATGTTGCTTTCATACTCATGGAGTTTTATAGCTTTGTTGCTTCATGAAGTATATTTTTGTAGAAACTTGTTGCTTTCGGTTGTCGTAGCGGCAAAGCTAGATATTGATGGTATATACAAAAATGACAAAAAAATGTCGCTTTGCTCAAATTTTTTACATTGAAATGAATTCACCTTGCAAAGTGACTAAGCCGGAACACTGCAAAGTTACAAAAGAGTCAAAGAAAACAGAAGACAGAGCTACAAAACTACATAGCAACAACCAGTATGAAAATAGCATTATGTATATTACATTTTCCTATCAGAACATGTTGTAATATATTTCCTTAAAAATATGCAAACCTGTAGTATTGACATTTTTTATCTTATTCTATTCCAAAGTTAAAAATGTCACTTCTAAAAATGTTGCCAATTTGCCATGAAAAAAGTATTGAAGATTATTAAGATATTTGAATCGACAAATTCTATGTAACTATCATTCAAAAACATTTACGTGCAATGCTAATAACTAATTCAAAGAGTAATTTATATCAGCTAAGCTGTTTTAAAACATATTGTTGTGTGCTATAAGCTTCACTACGGCATACATTTACTGAGAGTTATACTCTTTAAACCTTGAAGTGTGCATCAAGAAATTGTTACGACCCAAAACAAGGATCAAGGTCAGAA
>JXSR01S038502.1:0-13836 GCA_000969725.1 Ophiothrix spiculata
GCAATCTTGACCAATCATGAAGAAAATAGCAAATTATCACTGCAAATTACATATCAAATGTTGTATGTTGTTACCTGAAAACAAACATGAGCAAATTTATTTTGAAACATGATGAAAGAAAAGAGGGGTTGAACAGCAAATACAGGAGTTATGATCAAATTTATTTTGAAACATGATGAAAGAAAAGAGGGGTTGAACAGCAAATACAGGAGTTATGATGTATGAGTTATGATAGGCCGGCGTTACAGGATTTATATGTGTTCTCTGTGTCTTGGTATAAATGAGTTGATGAATGAGCTTGCGGATCAGAAAAATGAACTTTTCATGTCACACCTGGTAGCAGTCAGCATTGAGGGAGTCTGGCGCTGAAGACTTGATATTTTCCTTACTTGAAAGGTGCACATTTGTGGATGTTTCTTGTTTATTTATTAGATGGGTCAAACTCGTTGCCGAATTTAGAGAACTCAGATTATTACCATTACACTCAAACATTGCCGAAAACGACTTCCAAGATGCTTTAACGACATCACTAAACATGTTTTCAGTAAAAGAGTGTACTTGAAATTTAATATTGGTTAATACTTTAATTAATCATTCCTTAAATAGAAAGCTTACTGAATTATGCTTGGACATGCCAAACACAGTAATTTCTCATATGGGGAACAAAAAACGATTTCCATGTACATGTATAGTTTGCTGAGATACGGCACCTAGACAGGCGTGAAACAGAGCGTCTTGGCCGCCCGAAACGGGCATCCTGCCCCGGTTTAAGTAACAACCCTCTCCCGAGATTTTCCGATGCACATAGTAATTTTTAAACAAAATTAAAGTACTTACTGTTGTAGCTGTGGAACCTATATTGAATATATTTGAGCATATACTACTAAACAACATAATTATTAGAGTCACTAAGATCATATGTAACACTCCACTTAGTACATTGCCCATCTGGGTTGTTTAGATTTAAAACCAGTCGATATTATACTTAAAGCTTTCCGAGTTTCTCACAGGGAGAAAATCTATCCGACTAAAGGAAGCTCAGTTACCAACTTCTCAATTGAAGCTTACTCCCGGAGCATACGTCATTGTTATCAGGGTACAAACTTCTCAGTAGCCGCCATTTGTTTTAAAAGAATAAAACATACCGTAGGAACAGACTCGTCGTGAAAGAAAACAAACTTGTTGATTGGACTGGTCCATGTTATCATGTGAAACATTCTTCCACCTATCGTAATTCATCAAATGTTTGTATTTTGTAGATCTGGTTTGATGCTATTACACCAGGGTTATGCAAATAGAAGAGACATGAGTTATATTTGTTGCTCCTTCTTTGTTTGAAAATATAGAATGGAATGATTTTTATAGTCGAATAACATAAATCTTTATGGTGGTTTCCTTGACTTTGTGCACGTTAACCACTGTGAATCAGAGATTAATTTCAATCAGAATTTATAAAATAAAATACCAAAATCTGTGATGCTGAAATATCTTAAGAAGTTGATTTACTTGTTTTAAAAAAATTGTATCAAATATTTTGATATTTTTAATCCCCGTCACTGTTCAGAATTTTTAGTGCAATTGCATATTAGAGTTTATCAATTTTGGCATCAACAGGAGACACTTGACTTGTACTTCCGGTTCAAATGATTCAGCACCTGTGCGTGGCATGCGTTCACATGTTTTATCAGTCGAATAATTAAAACTGATTTTGTTTGTGTTGGGTACCTAAACATTTTGTTGTGTTGGATACCTATCATTTATTATATGGGATAGTGGTTTATGAATTATCACTTAATATATTTAAAAAGTCAAATGATATATCGTAAAAATATGTGTATGAAGATCCTATCTATTATTTCATACCATCTTTTCACATCACGATAGAGTGTTGAATCACATCGGAATCTGAACTTTCTGATTCACAAGTGAATTTCCTCATCACAAAAATTAATTAACCTTATGCATTACATTTAACAAAAAGACTATATAGTTAAAAGTTCGAAGTTTTCTATTTGTATTGCTCTAATCTTTCATGGGATCATGTTTGGGCAGTAATTGAAACGGACACTTAAAATACCAAGTTAGTAAGTCATATTTGTTTACATGCATCAATGAGTTTTTGCAGCATAAATAAGGCATTACTCTCTCGACTCAAATGGCAGTAACGATTTATAACGATACGTTATCATCTGATAAAGATATATCGTACCAGTCACAATTTTACGTTAACGCTATAGACTGACCGCTGAAAAAGGGACATAATCAGTTAAGATCGAGCGATCGGTCGGGCTGCCCGAGCTATTCAGTAAAGTATAGAAGTTGCCCGTCTTGCCTTTGCATTTCGCTCATCTGAGGCAAAAATTAGTTTTGTATAGTATTAGATCAAATCAATTAGCTCAGTTACCATTGCTCGGCTCGGATGAGCTCGGCTAGGATGAGTTGCTTGAGTCTAAACTGATTATGTCCCTAAGTGAACTCAAATAAGGAAACTCCATTCTGTTATAATCATTGTAGCAAATATCGATCGCATGCATGTCTCGCATGTATTTACGGTAGGAGTAGTAAAAGTAACTAACAACCTGATGTGATATTTTTCTCCTGTTATATGATTACGTAAAAATTATGATAAAGATCTTCTGTCCAACAAGAATGCAGTATCAATGTAGCAAGTTGTTCCAGCGTTTTGTGTCGCCCTATTATGACATTATTTGAATAATTATATTGAAGTAGTTCTGGCGCGCCGCAGACATTGTTCGTGGCCATTTGCCTGTAATTTGCACTACAGAAATAAAGATAAAACTATCTTAATGATCAGAAATTTTAGTACATATTAGATTAATTTCGATTAGAGTATTTAACGTACTGTATTTTGTTAAATCATAATTTGATTAAAGGATAATTGCAACATTTGCACGTTACAACTTTGATTATTTTCAGTTTGATGACCGGTCATTTAGGGAGTATGAGTATGACAAAGTCTGCGGCGCCATGCAATGGGTAAGATCATCATATACAGTTTTGAAAAAGGAAGAAAATAGCATATAAGGCCGAATAAAAAAAAAGTTGTTTCTCGCCCCCTCCCTCCTCACTTTTTGGTGCCGTACCAATATATATATATATTTTTTTTGTGCAAAAATGCTAAAAAGATGTTTAAAAAATGAGCTAAATTGTTCAAATATCAAGACCTACTTTCCTTGTTAAACTTAAGAATTCTTTAAATTTTTGATGTTTTTAACGTTGAAACTGACATCAAACCAACATCTGTCCATATCACATAGAGTTAAGACAGCTACTGAATGTGCAGTCGACATCTACCAAGGGCAAACCTGGATCACCCAGGCTTTCTCCAACCTTAAAAAAAAAAACCTCCCTCCCTCCTCACATTTTGAGACACTTCGGACGAGAAACAACTTATTTTTTTATGTGGCCTAAGTAGTGAAATCACATTTCTAAAAAGTCCGTTTGTCTGTCTTTTTGTCTGGTCTACCCAGTCTGATTCGAAGGCTATATACGATAATCTAATTACCATAATCATATTCTTGTGTTTTCCTAATCGTTTTTACCATGTCTTGAATTTTGAAACAAAAAATATACCTACTTCGTAATTAATTGGTTGCAGTATTTGGCAACCAATATGTGTTGGTCCTCGAAGGTTCGAATGAGGATCGGTCTTTGCTGGGTAATTAAGCGAATGTTTACTTTGTTCGGGAAAAAATCAGCTATTCAGATATGCACTGAGAAAAAATACTAAAGTATTGTGGAAATGTTTTTTTTAAATCTTATATGTTATCTTCTTCCCAGATTTTGTATCGTTTCATTACGAATCTGACATCATCGTATTTCATATTTATTTTACATAGAATTATTTGCATTGCTTCACTTTGATTGTATGCTTTGTATTGTTTGAAAAATTGAAAATTAGATCATTATGAGTCGTCTGTGCGGTTGGGAGACCTTTTTTTTTTTGCTTGTCAGTTTTCAAAAGCTACGTCAAAAATTTGGGTGTACCTTTTGGGCTTCATATGTCAGTTGCCCCTCCTAACAATAAACGCTGGCGCCGCGCCTGAAAGAATTAAGGAATACAAAAAGAAGTACTTGTTCTCACTCTCAGTATTGTATACTTTCAACAGGTAAAGTTTACTTCTACATTTAAATAACACCTGGGCCCCGTTTCATAAAGATTTGAATCAAGCGTACGTTTGATTTACATTGTATAAACCTATTTTACGCTTAATAAATCAAACGTATATACATTGTATAAACCTATTTTACGCTTAATAAATCAAACGTACGCTTGATTCAAATGTTTATGAAACAGGGCCCAGATTCACCTGGTGTGTATCACAGATCAGCGCGGCCCACCCGGTATGGTTGAGTTCTACCATGTCGTATGTTTAAAGTTTAGCGTTATGTAATGATGTATCACGATAGTTACAACTTGAAGAGAACTCTAGAATTCCACAAAAGGTTATCAGCTATCTTATGTGGTGCATAATTTACATAGTGTACGGTATTAGGAATGCGAATCATGGTACATTTTGACATGATAGAGTTATTCGACCTTGATTCAGTTTGACCTGACGGTCCTGTATGGTCGGCGCCGTGAAATCGAAAGCTCCCGAAATTATAAGACGAGACTGACATTCTTCTTGATTACATAATGCATGATATAAAGAATATACACAAAATGCCTGTAGACTTCATGTATTCGAACTATAAAAAAGGTCATTCTGTTTGGATTATAAACAAAAGTATTATATCACAGTGTCGCGGTATCGTATTACAGTGAGGTGCCCTCTTAATCCTCAATCGAACAGATCATAAAAGATAATATAAGGATTTGTCATCAGATATAACATAAATTAAGTGTAATTTGAATGACTGCTCTAATAATGAAACAGCACTTTGTCATACTATACATTCAAATGTTGCCCAAGCTTAATGCAGGCAATCCTATACACGGGAGGCGTGAAAAGTTCCAACCCTCTGATTAGAACATTTCGCTTATAATTTCCTGATCCGATCACATTGAGAGGAAATCTAAGCGTTCACCTGTTCCTTAGCTCTATGACTAGGATATTACAAGAAACAAACCTTCAATACGGTTAAACCAAAAGATTTGACGAACACCCTACTCAATTATACAGTGTCATGGAATATTGTATTTTTAATATGTGATATCATGACAAATCGTCCTTTTCGGAACACGGTTGCTTTGTATGTTCTTTATAGTTGAAAGATCTATATTTACTTTGAAAATGTCTTTATTAGGTCCGATTGTATCATTTGTAATTTTGATCCTCGTCCCAGCAGTGCGACCAGTAACTGTCTGATCAAATTTTAACAAAAATCCTTTAATAAAAAAAAAATCGACCTCTGATCAGAGAGTTGGAAAAAAACTGTCTGAACAAATTTTAACGAAAATCCTTTAATAAAAAAAAATCGACCTCTGATCAGAGAGTTGGAAAAAAAGGGACCGACGAACAATTGAAGGAAACGAGGTTTTAAGGCTACTGTTCTTGGAGAATGTAGTGACTGCATGGGCTTTTCTGGAGAATGTCGTGACTGGGAATTTTATATTCACTGCAAGATTTTTCACAAAACATTTTGGCGTACATGAAGAGAAGTCTATAAATATTTTACTTATAGAATCCTCTTTAAAAATGTCGATAAGATTATTTTGAAAACGATCAACAGTTTAACGAGTTATTAAATATAGAGAATCAGCCCATTATTTATGCCAAATATTGTGATCGTTTGCTATGTGTAAGTATGCAAAATCGCGCAGTGAACATGACATTCCAACGACTCGATGGTGAAAAAGGACCGCACCGCAGCCATATTAGACACTATTAATCGTATTCGGATCAAGTCAAATAGTGCTATTTGGATACCAAGGTCATTCTTCGCTGTGCTGGATCGATTTTTTACGGGTATGACGGGAAAATGAGTACTCCGAATCATCTCTAGCCTAAGTCCCCTGTCCCCAATTTCGATTATCATGGCGGAATAAACTTTATTAACACGCACTTGAGCTTCACTATAAACAGATCAGCGGAGCAAACGGAGCGTGGTTATATTTATATTTGGCGATTATTTCTCTCTGCATGAAACATCAAAAGCCCTACAATCATGTTTTTTTTAAAAAAATCATATGCTCTCATCAGAGAGATCTAATAAGCACCTCCTACAGCAATTTTTTCAAAATTTTACTCTTTTATCTGATACAAATACTCATTGAGTCTTTCGCGTTTTTCTAGTTTGTAAAGACATCATCTTTGATCAAATCGAGTATCATGAATTAATAGCCACGTGTTCACACCGCCCTGCACGTCGGTCCTTGAACTTTAAGCTATGGGTCAATGTTGAACTTTGGACAGGATAGAAACCTCTAATTATCCCTGACAGGTTCAATCTACTAGGTGATACCGGCTACTTGTAACTTGTGGTTTGGGACCCATCATGTTCATGTAATTAGTATTTTAGCACAACTTCCGCACTTCAAAATCATTCTTTGGATGAAACAAATTTAAAGAAACGTGAAATTTTAGCCCTTGTCAAGTTTAATATCCCCTATTGTGACACCCAAAGGAGCTTACGTAATTACACGCGTGAAACCTTTTAACACTTTTAAAATCGGGGGTATTAAAGTAACACGCGTATTAAAAGAGTGCTCAATTTGTGTTCAGTTGCGGTGATTGCTAGGTCGAAGGAAACCTACGTTATGCTAAACATAAAATGCAGAGTTACACACTTACATTTTGAATGTTATGCCTGGTCCAAATTAACTCCGAGATTCCGACAATACAAAGTCACACCATCACAATTATTATTAGCGACGAGCAAGAACAAATGTTGTGACCTTACAGAAGGTCAGGTCAAGAACAGTGTTTCTAGTTATTATGTAGATAAAGTTGCTCGTAAAACTCAGTAACATATACGTACCCTAGTTTTTCCTGCAGCTATTCTTGCAACTGTTATACACAGTGGCCTAGTTATGTTTCAAATGATTTAAATCATCAACAAACAATCAGATTATAAATATAGAAGTCGCTTTAAACAGCACATGTCAATCCTCATCGATAAGCCCTTATATCTAATATGCATTAAGCCAAATAATTGCACTAAAAAGTGATGGTAATATAATTGATATGATAGTGTAAGCAGCTTCACCTCAAACCTGTCAGATTACTCTTCGTTGAATGCATTTGAAATGAGCAGTGACTTGAAACAAACATCAAACTTCAGCTTCTGTCAATTCAAATCATTGTGTCAAATTATCGACATCATCTTCTGCTATTGCCATGAAGATAGAGAGCAGACTAGGCTAGGCTAGGCATACATCGGCGATCTAGTGGGTGAAGATTTCCCATTGATTTTTTCAAGAGCACGTACCCGTTGATTTTTAAGCGCACGTAAATTATATACTGACGGTAGCCCCAAAAGAAGTAATTAGGCCGCAAGAAAGCAGCTTTTTTTAACTCCTCCACTAATTAGTACATAGAGTCGCATAATGTATAGGCCTAACTATTTTTCAATCCGCTCTACACACTGTAAAGGAGCTGTAGTGCAATGAAACTAAACTAGCACAGTTGCTCAAAGAATAGTTCGATGCCATAGTCTTCTCAAGTTATAGCAACTATTGGCATTTACTATTTATTATGCATTTCACTAAAAGAGGGACATACGCACAAGACTAATATCGCTGCGCGATGCACTCAATGGATAAAAAATGTTGTAAAAAATACTCGATCCAAGATGACAGAAAACAAAGTCACTTCGTACCATAATTTAAATATTTATGAGCACTGAATTGGCCAAAATGTTCATTTCAGCCATGAAGGAATACGATTATAGTTCAAGAATTAAGCTTAAAACTTGACTTCAAGATACCTAAAACAAATAGCATTCATTTAGCTTACTGCTAATCTTGGACATGTGAAAGTACACACTGACAGAACAAATCAGTTGGGGTTTCTGCCAACGTAAATGCCAAACCAGTTTAATAAAGTGTCATTTTGATAATGTTCATTGCAATCCTGATATTTTCTTATATATAATATGCTATTTTGGGTCTTAACAAACCCGTTGACAACTCGAAGGCGATGATTCTACACATCTGGTGTATTTATACTTCATCGCCAAAACATACTTTCTGGAGCATGTATTAAATACCCGTGTTAACAATTTTCCATGTAACATCGATCGCGAATGGAAACAAATTTTGTAGTATATACACGGTGTGAAAATTACACAGGGAATAGGTATTTTACAACACGGAATTTTCATTTCTTTCAGCAAGTCTAGAGTATGTTAGACTCGGAGTAAACTCATTCTATCCCTAATTGATACGGTTAAGAAAAAAACAATTCATTTACATCCAATTCCAATTAAGTTCCGAATCTAATAATCAACCGTGTGATTATGGTATTACCCTACGGATTGGGAAAACTTGAGAAATAAACTCCTTGGTGTGAACAAGTACTGTCCTGCGATTTCCGATGGAAATTTGATTACAAGTCGCTTAGAGGCTGGGGACTCCCAGAACAGGGTGATTCAAAAGAGGAAAATCACGCATGAAAGTGTTATTTGATATGCTTGATGTCATTTGAAGTTTACGTGTGACGTCAGAGTATTTTGATCCCATGCGCTTTATATGCTACATGTGTTTTATCCGATTGCGTAGTAATTCTAAGGGAATCAACAAGATTAGTTTTACAGCTTAGCTGGTAAATAATCTTAACATCGAATTAAATCGTTTTGATGAAAAGGAAAATAGGGACTAAAGTCCCGTTCTTTTACAAGTTTTGTCTGACATGTGTCAAAGCCCAATTATAATCTGATTTGAACAAAAATGCTTCAAAATATTTTCGTTTGATTAAAAAAAAAAGTGAATTTTAACTTTAACAAACCACGGGCTTTCTGTGGCAGAGACGTTATTAGAGTATGTGACGAAGTCCCTTTTTTTTTGCGAAAATCGTTCGTAACTTCAAATGGTTAACATGGTTATGACAATTTTTGCATATATGTAGAAATGTAAATGGGTAAACGTGTGCTCGAATCAGGTCTACTGCATTAGTCTACAAATTTATCATGAACCAATTACCACAGTCGCATAAAATGAAGATTCAAGTCTTTTTAAAGCCAGTTATTTTAATTGGCTAAACAGGTATAGGCATTTGTGGATACCGACCAATCAAAACTGTCGTTATTTTAACAATATTGATAATTGGAATTAATTATTTCTCATTTGAATGAAATAGAATGATTTTTTTTGGTGTGTTCTCCTTATATAGACTTGAATTGTTATCAAATCATTTTGCCTACTTCAAGTTATGTATACCATAGTAAATGGTGTTACCGTTGACAAGGTTTTCAGCTGCCTAAAAATTACTCAAGTGACTTTTGGAAATAAAAATGGAGTATATAGTATATAGAAATACTTTAGATGTCCCCGAGCAAAGTCACCTAATCATACGGGTTGTTTGAAGCCCACACAGGAAGAGAGATTCAAATCCCAGAAATGAAGATTTACCACCCCAAATGAACAACATTTGTGCTACACTGCAAAAGGCAGGTCGGTGTACTCTTAACCCAGCTTTCTGGTGATGACAAGATGGATTTAACATCACTATAATACTCCAGGTTCAAGAGTAAGATCACCAATAACAACATACTATATACTACGGTTTGGCAAAAACAAGACCCTCGCAAGTTCACGGAGCTTGTCATGTCAAAACCGCTGCTCAATAGGATAGTTCCTATTTTGATTACAATGACATCATGTGACCACGAGTTACTGAGAGAAACTGTAGTAACGTCCATGCTATGAAATGGACAAAAGAAATATCACCACTTAATAACAAATGCATTAACATTAACTTCTATTTGGTATTCTTATTGTAATTGGCTGTGCAAATTGATGTTCTTTGTTACCAACCAATCAGCGCTGTTGTAAGAAAGTACAAGATATACAGATACTAAACTATGATCAGAGCTTTGATAAACTGTGAGAAATCAAGCAATTTTTAAGAATTGTAATTGGATGTGCATACTGATGTTCTTTGTCACCAACCAATCAGCGCTGTTGTAAGAAAGTACAAGATATACAGATCCTAAACTATGATCAGAGCTTTGATAAACTGTGAGAAATCAAGCAATTTTTAAGAATTGTAATTGAATGTGCATATTGATGTTCTTTGTCACCAACCAATCAGCGCTGTTGTAAAAAGTACAAGATATACATATCTTAAACTATCATCAGAGCTTTGATACAAACTGTAAGAAATCAAGCAATTTTTAAGAATTGTAATTGGATGTGCATATTGATGTTCTTTGTTACCAACCAATCAGCGCAGTTGTAAAAGAGTACAAGATATACAGATCCTAAACTACGGTATGATCACAGCTTTGATACAAACTGTGAGAAATCAAGCAATTTTAAGAATTGTAATTGGATGTGCATATTGATGTTCTTTGTCACCAACCAATCAACTAATACTCATTACCTTACCTGATTTTCATGACATTTCAAGTCTTCTGAATTCGACAACCTTAGAGTACTAAAATTTACGCCCGGAATACTGTACCAAGTTATAAAGCTTCTCCATTGGTATACACGTAGATATGTCTGTGTTGCTTAGCGCAAGCTCTTTGCTCTAAAATACCATTGCTATTTTGGCATACAAACATCGATAGCTACAGAGGCTTCTTGATACCTTTTTAGAAGGAAACCCAATTCTGTTTGTGAGTAATGAACAGCTGGTAAATGAGATACTGGTGTTTTAGTTACAGTTGCAATCGTAGATGCTCTCAAATGCCGTCAATACTTTTCCTGTTGAATAGCAGCACGGTTTGGTACCAATGAAGCTTCTTGAAGCCGCCTTTTAAAGGACAACCCCTGCTTTATAAATTTTATGCCAGATTTATTGCTGCTAAAACTCAATTATTACAAACGCCATTTTTATCTTTTACCAATCAAATGTACATAATTTTGCCATACGTTTTGCTGATTGTCGTTTTCTTTTCTTCTTTCAGTGTTATTGAGATCATGCCACACACTGGCGGGCCAAGAACAAGGAACCATCACAGGCCTAGCTCGCTACAGATCGTTGGAATCAGCCGAAGTCGTCCACTAGCCCATAGATCACCATCAATACCAGATCAAGGTATATTAAGATACAGTCACCTTTCCTCTTTTCCTCTCCTTTTAAATTTGATAATTGACAAGGTTCGCAAGAAAAAATGCTCATAAGTTCAAACCGTTTTTGCTTAAACATTCAAAGTGTTTGGTTAAAATGACAAGCAATTGGATAAGACATTAGAAATAACAAATTGATTTTGATAAGAGTCACCTTTTCTCCTCTTTCTTTCCTTTTAAATTTGGTAACTGACAAGGTTTGCAGGAAAAATGCTTATAAGTTTAAACGTTTTAGCTCATTTCATGACAAACAATTTTAGAAGACATTTAAAATAACAAATTGATTTTGATTATAACAACTGCTTTCTTCCACTTACAAATGTTAAACTTCGCATTTTATTGAATATTATTGGTGAAATACATTTTTTATTTGTTCAATCAAGCCTTGCTAGAATTCAAATTAGAAACTTTTTGTTTTTAAATATGTCAATAGACAAGCTGCACCATAAATGTTATTTGACACTGTATAAAATTATATCTAAATTTTTGATGAAATTAATAACAGCAAATGAGTGGCACGTAGATGATCAGTTAATCACGTTTAACATTTAACTCTCAAAATTAAAAAAAAATGAAGTCACCTTGGTCAGTAGAAGATCTTATACTACCCTTCCTATGAAGGCTTTCTTTAATTAGAAAATCGTGATTTTACACCATTAATATTGTGTTCACGGTGTACTCAAAATGTTTGTTAGCACTTTATTCAGTGTCATGTATCTAAGAGAACCATAGAATAGTCATGCATGCATTACCGTTCAATTTGGATTTTAGTGTCAATTTGACTTTAGTCAAAATACTTCATTGAAAATTTGTTTTTGAAATAGATTTGAAATAAATGTATTTAAGTGTGATACTTTTAGCATGTTCTTTTATTAATTTGGTCCAGTTCTTTCCATTTTCTAGGCTATTGTTTAAATATTATCTGGGTTATACAATTTACTAATAGAAGAACAAACCTCTTGCATTCGATTGCATGTCCAATTTTATTATACCATGAGTTTGTACATATATCAAAGTGTGAACTACACTTATTTTGAATTGACTTTTATTTTCTACAATTTTGAAGGGGAAAAAAATCAATTTTCAGAAAGAGTTTTATTCTTAGACAAATCACAAATCATGGCATGATAAACAAACTGCTTACATGTTTTAAAGCTGAAATATATTTAGATTCATGTGCAAACTTGGCCCATATTAAGGGTCTGATAAAGTTGGTATCACGTGCGTCAGAACCATGAAGACCTGTACGGCTTTGGTCGCACTACTTTTATGTTAGAAATAAAATTGATACAAATTTCAAATTTAATGCGTTTTAATATAGTCCTAGCATTAAAACCACAACATAATACTGTGCAAATTCGTTTTCAGTAACTGGTTGTTATCCAATGTTTGTTCTCGTTGTGATACGCAGCCGCATCATTTACTTTCATAGGGGTAACAATTTTAAGATTTTACAATCACCAGCGATGAAAAGTACACATCAACTGTTCATCGACTCCTCCAACTGTTTGTTATCACTTCATGCAATGCCATGTATCAAATACAACCATTGAATAGTCACACGTGCTTCACCGCGACGAAACCAACGGTCATCTCCTGAATTTCCTGTCCATTCAAATTTAATAGAGCATGATTTGGACATAGAGCATGTACATGTAGTTGAAATTTATGTTCTAGAATGAAACTAAAATATTTCAGTTGGATACACGATAATTGTCTAATCCTATTTTGTTTTGGCACGGATTTGAAGGTATCGCGGTGATGTAACTAGTCGCATAGTATTTTTGGAAGTCTCGCCTTGAGATAGTTTTTAATTTTGCACATTTTACAAAACAAAAGGGCATCTCAAAACATTCAAATGTATACTTTTACGATTAAATATCATTTTTTAGGTTGAACTTTTGATACAGATTGCAATAAAACATCAGAAATTCTATGCTTATAAATTGGTCAAACTTCATTAGCGGCATACTTGGCTCGCTCATATTAGGTAACCCCATGTTTGTTCTCATTCATTAAGAGAAAAATATGTGTTACATGTTCAATGTTCATGTTGAATGGACATGTAATACTAGCCTTTTGCCTTTGTTAGTGATAGATAATTGTTTAAAATCTCAGGGTATGTGGTTCATTCCTACTATTCTACCTCTCAGTAAACACTACTTGTGAAGTATAATCACCAGTGATGAAAATTACACATCAACTGTTCATCGACTCCTCCAACTGTTTGTTATCACTTCATGCCGTGCCATGTATCAAATACAACCGTTGAATAGTCACACGTGCATTACCGTGACGAAACCAACGGTCATCTCCTGAATTTCCTGTCCATTCAAATTTAATACAGTATGATTTGGACATAGAGCATTCACATGTAGTTGAAGTTGATGTTCTAGAATGAAACTAAAATATTTCAGTTGGATAAACGACCGTAATTGTCTAATCCTATTTCATTTTGGCACGGATTTGAAGGTATCGCGGGGATGTAACTAGTCGCATAGTATTTTTGGAAGACTCGCCTTGAGATAGTTTTTAATTTTACACATTTTACAAAACAAAAGGGCATCTCAAAACATTCAAATGTATACTTTTACGATTAAATATCATTTTTTAGGTTGAACTTTTGATACAGATTG
>JXSR01S038502.1:17063-28046 GCA_000969725.1 Ophiothrix spiculata
ATATAGTAAGTGGAAAGTACCTTACATCGGAACGGCATGACTATGTCGGATCATCCATGACTTTCATTTGTAAAGGTGTTAAAGTACTTTTTTGTGTTTCTATACTTCTATAATTAATTGCAATATCTGATGAACATTCGTTATATGGATTTATTCCATTGTATTTAAAAATCATTTTCGGAAGTGAATATTCGTAAACGAACATTTTTGTTTCTTTAACGAAAAAGTGTAAATTTTCTTATCATAATTGCAATATTTTGTTATATATTGTAATAAGACATGATGTATTTGTTTTTAAGTGGGCGTTGGTAGTAGGTAACAAAATTGTTTCCTTATAAAATACCGATCAGACAGTGAAGTATAATTTTAGGGGTCATTGGAAGCCGTTATACTATTAACTAATTTCCACTTCCAAACGTTAGCTCGTTAGCGGCAATATCAGTCAGCGGGTTAGCGGAACATTGCCAAAAATAAAGCTTATGGATTAACCTTTTTTCGTTAACTTTGGTGAAATTTGGGGAAGTACATAACAGCTTTATTTCAATACTAGTTGTAAGCTGGTTAAGGTTGAATCTGATCTGACACGTCATTCTTTATCATGGATGTTGAACTATACGTTATATTTGTACTAGTTTTTTTTGTGTCCGAAGTTTACCTTATGTGATTTATTAATGACTTTATTAATTAATTGATCGGTTGATAAAATAGGGGAATTTATGTACTAGAAATTATGTAAATCATATTGAAAATATGGTAGAATACTACTCAACTGTATGTAACTATTTCTGAATGAAATATCTATCGAGAATCGTTCAAGTTCAAGTAGATTCAAAAGACATTCCTATGCAATTTGAATGTGCTTTATCAGTACGATGATATGGATATAGCTACATATTCGGGGTGGGGCTACTCACTCAAGTTTTGTATTGTTCTGAGGTACATTTGCTACTGAGAAATTTGGAAAACCATCCAAATACCAATCTTTAACAAAAGGAACCTTTCCATTTACCAAATCGCACAATTTTTGAGTCAAATTATTTTTCTCTCCAAATTTGCGTTTTTTAGGTACGAATTTTCTCCGGTTTCATGAAAAAATCTCCCCAAATTTGTGACGCGTCCTTATTACGACTTTTATACCAAGTAGCCTCCCCCGATACATATTGCAAGCACCATCTGGTAAAAACACTCGAACCGTCGCCATAATCTGTTTTTAAAACAGCACCAAACAAGATTTTCAATAACGTTTAAGAGTTAGTGGATTACCGGAGTGGATTGCCATGCATTTCATGTTTTCAATCATTCGCTCTGAAGACATCTTACAAAAATATCAACCATACATTTTTAGAAAATGTGTTTTACTTTACAACATAGCAAATTAAGCAAATTAATAAAACATAGCCAGACCTCTATAAGTAATAAATCTTTAAATAAGAAGGTATTAAAACCATTCTTTATAAAAATTTGTTTTCACTTAAAACTATAATAGTAGATAATTTCAACTGAACTAAACAATTTTGAACCATTTGGATTTCATAATGAATAAAAAATAAATTTAAATTCTTTGGGGATTTTTTAGAGTGCAGATGATTTCTTTTACAGATATGCAACAGAATACATGGTGAGCTTTTCGTCACCTCTGTCTCTTCCAGTTTCCCTAACCGTCATCAAAATGTATATCCTTTTCTAAATTAAATCGTGCATGACCTTCATCAAAATCTATAGTACATTTGGAAACATTTATAAGTACTGCAACTTCCGTAACTGTTTATATCTAAATTTTAAAATGGAAATTTAAACAAGCATATTAAGATCTTACAATTTCAGATAGATATGGAAATTATATGATTTATATACATATTTTTAAGATGTTTAAACATTGATAATGCATACTGTTTATTCGAAAAGATAAAATGTTTGAAAAACTGTGAAATATTTTATAAGAAATTTGTTTTTGAATATTTTTTTTTTTGTATACGTATCACGGCGGTAGGTGTTTTACTGGGAATCTCGGGTAGACGACTGCTTTCAAGTGTCACATAAACACGGAGATATGATTTGCACTTTTCGAGAGGTTCAACGCTCTTTTACCTCTGTAAAACCAATCAAAATGAACATTGTTCTAAACAGATAATCAGCACTGGTAATCAGTAACTAGTTCACACTTAACATGCTACATTAATATTGGTATTATGATCGAGTAGGTAATTGTATAAAAACTGACATAAGATGTCTTGGTTTTATGTATGATTATATATTCTGTTTCTGTCATAAGTAGGTGTTACATATTACTTTGTTTTATATTTGTTGATGAAGAAACTGTGTTTATATTCAATTGCTTAAATATCTATTGGCCATACACAAGATGTACTGAATGACTGCTGAAGACATATGGACATTATTGGTAATTGCAAACTAACCATTACTCAGTAGTAAACCATGCTAAGTATCAGATACACTGCCAATGACACTGTCGTTGAGTTGTATTTTCAGAAATTTAACTGATGGCGGTAGACAGTTTTCAAGTTCAGTACGAGTATAAAATCCATTTAGATCTAAGTTTTAACTTGCCCATTTATAAAATGCTTAAATTTTCCTAAGTATTGTCATTGTTTTAAGATTGTCAAACACCGATTAATTCAGTTTAATGTGTTTCCATTCCCCGACGACACCTACTGACATGATATGATAGGTTGTCTAATATTCACTGGACATCTGTAGAATTTTGAGGGAAAATATCATGAATAAAAGAATACCATAAATTTATGTTTAGAAATTAAGAGTACTTTGACACCGATTTTTTGATTTTTGTAATATAAATTTGTATTGTGACCGGATTCAATATCATCATAAGATTAACTGCCCAAAATGAGGACTTTGTTTTTACATCTTTTTGGTAGGTAGTAAAAAAGGTAGTAAAGCGTTTGTATACCTTTAAATAGTCCCTTTGTCATTTAGAAATATTCCATTGTCTTGCTCTTATACCAGAGAATACAATTATATTAACAGATTCAATTTCCAAAAAACGGGACTAAAAATGAATTGGAGACTAATGGAATGAAAGTGAACTCCACTTCCTAGCAAAGTGAAATTTATTTAATTATCTATAACGTTCTCTCCGTCAGACAATTTCACAGAGAAGGGCAACAACTCCAAAAGGATATATGACAAGTCACATTGGTCATTACGGGTAAGAATGGAATTTAGGTATTTTTGAGTATATTGTCGGACTATGTTTTAAAGTGCGCATGTATTTGGTTCTGTCTTCTAAAAGTGTATCGTCATAAGTAGACATAAACCCATTGTTCAGTATCTAACTTGTTGTTCAAAACATAAAACGAACAATTTAAATATAGACTCCAAATCAAAGTTAGCAACAGACGCTAGGAACAGACGTGTCAATTGCCAAACAATTTATTATTGAATACCGGTGTGAAAGTAATCGTAGTCCCCCTGAAATGGTAGTTCCACTTCCGTATAGACCATAACAGAATAAAGCGTGAGGCTAATGGTGCGTGAGAGTTGTTAGCCTATACTTTACTGTAGAACCTGGACAATAAGAACGGGATACTACTATTCCTGCTACACCGGTGTAATAGGATTCGCAGTCCCCTGCCTTGCTGTTCGAATGTACAGTAAAGAAGAGGCTAACAACTATCATGCAACAATAGTTTCACGCTTTATTCCGTTACCGTCTATGGAAGGTCGACTTTGATTCTAGGGGGGGTCTTGATTACTTTACACCGGAATGAAATAACGACCGAAGTTATGATACTCATGTACTGCACGTTATCCATGCTAATGTAAGTACTGGCTATTAAATGTCCAATATTGAATAATATTTTAAATAGCAAATAAAGTCGTTATTGTATGTAGGGCAAAACTTCCTTGGGTTTTGGTAGGGAAGCATGGCCTTGGATCTTTGTTACATATTCAATTGTTTGTCTGTAAACATTTCTGCATATATGCATTAAAAAACAGGAAAAATCTGACACGTTATGACTAATCTGGCTTGCTATAACATGTCTCACCATATTGCTTTGCTTTTACCTATATACCGTGGTTCAGCACGGCTAGATTGTAACACGCACTGGCCCCTAATCCTACCCGTCAGTCGACAAGTGCGACGATGGAGTTCTCGTTTTTCTCGAGATTGATTTTGTCTTGCAAGAGATATTCTAAAACATTTACCGTAATCTGTTTTCTGACGTCACTGATGGGTTAGATTCGGTAATGTGATACACTCAACGGGGCCATGGTGGATATTTTCTTGGAGATTTTTAAGCGCATAGTTGGGATGTATTAGATGAGATTGTAAAATTGAAATCTCCAAAAGTCAAAGCTAACTCATCACGCCTTTGCATGTGTACCACTTTATTTGTCACACTGTTACTCAGTTACATATCTTTGAGAAAATGATACAATTTTAAGAAACAAATAGTACACACTTTATGTATCTATGAATTTACTACAGTTTAGATTCATCAGAAATAATGAAAACATGAAGTGAAAAGACTTCCAAGATTTTTGATTATAATATCGTATTCATGTAATTCGTTATGTTGGATCATCCATACATCATAGTTATTGTGATTCATTGTTGAAAAGAAAACTTGAACGATCAAAATGAAATTATGTCACATTTTGTACATGAATTTTATATGCTAGAGCTTTTTATTCGAGCGATAATTTATTTTCTGTTGTAAATAATATTTATTCAAGGACCTTCAAAGACGGTAAAATTAATAAAAAAATAAAATTGCCAAAAATGGAACACGTTCCCTTTGAATAGGGCTTATGGTGTGATTGAGCCGATGAGTTCGATTCCTAAACAAAATTCTGAATATTTTTATGAAGTTAAAGTCAAATACGCTGTGCGTGGATTTGTGTATATAGACCTAGAAGAATGTTTATATGAAGAAACAACTTCTTTGGGAAATAGTGGTTTTTGCAGTCATTTGCAAACGACAAAGTAAATGTTCTTTGTTTAAAAATAAAATAAAAATGCAATATTATTATGAGCGATGTAAATATTCTTTTTATAAAACAAAAAAGTCCTATATTGTACCAGTAATTTGGCGGTTACCAAACCCGTTCTCTCCTCTCGTTACAAAAGTTCTGTTAAGGACCATCTACAATGAATTATAAAACCTTGTACATGTATTCTTAGTTTAAACCACAGCACACGCTATTATTAAGGCCTAGATACTCTTCGTCATTTTTGTAGTCATTTTCATTCAGAATTTTTTTCTCACGGTGTTACATTTTTATCTCTATGTTAAATTTTCATTCGGAATAAAAATTTTAATTTTAAATTTGGTGTCAAATTTTTCCCATGGTATAAAATGTGTTACCATTCACCAAAATGTTTATGACGGGGAAATATTTTTCGCATCACGGCAGATTTTCCAAAGGTTACTCATCTCTAGTATTTTAAGTTGATAATTCATAGTATATTACTTGGTAATCGTTGTTTACCATAATTACCTTGGTCCTTTAATTATAATCTGAAATCTGTCCTTGACAGGTACTGTGGTTTATATTCTGAAGAAAAGATTTGCCAACTGCTTCATATTTCTCCAATGAGAAACATTTTCCACTTCATTTGGAATATTTGCCACTGCCTTAATTTTTTATCATTCTAATTGGAGTTTTATCGGATTATTCCGATCAATAATAATGTCTTGAAACTCGAGGTCATTATGCACTCAGTAGTCTGGATTTTACAATTGGTAAAAATGACGAAGTCTATCTAGCCCTTTACTGTCTTGCCTTGTACGAAATCACCATGAGAGTATATTGTGGGCCGTCGCACCAAGTGGATGCAGTTGTGGACTCCTACATGTAGCTTATTGTACATATCTTATGTATACTAGTTGTATACATCAGATATGCTACAATGAGCAAGCTGTACGAGCCGACAACTCATCTTTTAGACGCGGCGGCATGCACACATGTAAGAAAACACAAACGTTGCTGAGAGAGAATTTGTTTGGAAACGTTATCAACTCGATTTACTTATTTGACTCAACTCTTCTAAAATGTCTTTCTGTTAATGACAAAGTAGTGTTTGTTTTGTTTGTATACATCTGCATGGAGCGATATATTTCAAAGATGAAACGCGTCTTCCTTGTAGATTTATACAACATTGAAACAATTATTTTACCATAGTTATACTCTATATAAACTGTTATTTCAATACACTTTTTTACATGGACACAATCCAGTATACAGTATAATAAAGTTCAGGGTTTTCTCACTTATTTGTTCAACATTATTTGATAAAATACGATTATGATATAAATGTTTTTAAAAAAATCAATATTCGCGAAAAAAAATTGTGACATATCAAGAAGGTAACTTTTAAATTTTTAATAAAATACGTTTTGTTTTGCATATTCGATTGGACATCAAAATAGTGTAAGAAAGTGTATTGAATGCAGTCGCTATATTAAAACATGATAAAAATTGCTTCTGATAATTAATCAATCAATTTCTGACCCCAGTACCTTTTCAGTAATTTGGTAGTTTCGTTAAGTACTTTTTACGATTAAAAGCAGCAATAAGATATCTTATATATGATACCTATGTACAAAATTGTTCACACAATTTCATGTAAGAATAAGAATGATAACAGTAAAAAATAAACACATGAAACATTCTCAAAATGGAGAACAACAACGTATGCGTCATTGTTTTTTTCCCTAATATGGTCTAATATTTTAAACTAGTTTTCTTTTGGTTGCAACTGATTTAATATACAGTTAGCCAGTTAAATATTCTGTCCGTGCATAACAATGCATTTTGTAATCCGTAGTAAAATATTTTGTTAACCCATTACTTATTCTATCCACTGGAGTCAATAAGTATAGATAATCCCCACTTGAGAAATTGCAATCCTTAACAATCCTTTTGTGTTTACACGATAAAAAGCACAACTAAAAACCTCTAGACGTTTTTGTTTCTTTCGTCGAAGACAATAGCCTATCCTATACTTTGATTGACAGGCCTCTTTTGTGCGGTAAGATTAATTCGATACTTCTTTTGTCATTTACAATTTGTAAACTATTTGTAAGGGACATGTAAACTAAATCCTTTGCCCGTTAATGAGATAACTTACGACAAACTTGAACAGGCAAAATGTGTACCATTACAAACGCAAAATTTTGTGTGATTTTTTCTGAGAGAATTACGGTACTGGTGATCCATTATATAATCAAGTGTGATTATACATCTGGACCCGATTTCATAAAACAATTCTAAGCCTAGTTTGTTTCTAACTTCATATCTATCGCTAGTTCATTGCTAAACCCATTTCATGAAACCATTCTTACCTTAGCAAGGTCCCTAGTTGCTTGCTACAATTAAAATAGCTCTTGGGAATTTCTAAATCTTTAGAACCATTCCGAGTTACTTTTATACGGACATTAAAATGTATGTAGACCGATGAATTTGCCATCTTTAAGTCCTTTTAAGAAATCGTCCTATAATATAGGAAACAAAAAGTGTAATTATAAATTAAAAATATTTTTACATGCAATTGGTCGCCGTTTAGAGACTAACAAAAACAGAAATAATTTATTGAAGGTTTTTGCTTTTTAAATAAGTGACTTGGCAATAATAACCTTTTTCACAGAGAAACCATAATCTTTATAGTCTTTGGCTACTCTTCGTAGCTTTAATTCAAATATTTTCCGTATCTAGCAAACATTTTAGAAATCTTTACGCGCAACGCATATTTTGTATGTCGTGTTTACCGATACAACAATGGTCTGTAGCCTTATACTGGAGTAAACAGGCAATATTTCCCAATGTGGCAACATATTGCCTAAACAAGCAACATCATATGTGTCAACTGTGTCGAATTCAACAACCTTACCCTAAATTATTCCCTAGCAACTTTACAAAAGTTCAGTTGAAATTGTACTCAAATTAATTTTTTTTGACACCCTTCCCAAACCGGCAGTCAACAAATCATTTCTGCTCTCGCCATTGGCTGGCTATTATCATGTGTCCGCCCGATGTACCACACGCCATATCTGTCATATCCCGCATCTAATTAACCTGTACATGTGCAGCTGGTGACCTGCCATATAACTTATGCAGAACACAGGTACGGTAGTCTCTGCACTTATTTGCACAAGCCAAGTTGCATAATGTCAAAAGTTACCAACTCTTTTAATTAATTAATATATTTCCTTATAAATGTACAACCGTTTAGACAGCTGTAGGATTCCGAAGGCTCTTGAGTACACATAGGTATATTTGGATGTCGAAAAGGAGAATTCTCTGAGGTGCAAATGTGATATCTAATCGAAAAATTTTTAGTCAAAAAATCTCTCTTTTTTCGCTTATATGATAAAATTTATAACTTCTACTTTATCTTATGTGTTAGACATGAGTTTAATGTTGACATTCATGAATTTAATCAATTACAACTTTTCTTTATTTTCACAAAATAGTGATTTATTGTGGGCAGTGAGTTTGGTTCTTTGTATTAAAATCAGCGGCTTGGCACGTGACTATTACGGTTTTGCCTAGTGATCATCTTAAAGTGCGCCATCTAGTGTCGAGGCGTACATATTCCCATATCTGACTCCTTAGCGCTCGGTTTTAGTTCAATTTGTTCTGGGTGACTAAAGAAAAGGACAATGAATTCTTAACACACACATATCAAGTGACTCGCAACACTGAGCACATACCTGCTTATGCCTGTGTCCTTAAATCTGCCCAACAAAGTAAAAACGCAGTATGTGCATAACAGATCAATTGCAACCTACTTCCTTTTCCCTTGGAGAAAATCGGCAGAAATGAACAGACGATCAATTCACTTGCATCACTTAAGGCAGTATCTACTATATCAAACATATATAGATACAACATTTTTGCATGGAAGTGGATTAAAGTGATTGTATGCTTTAAAGGAAGTATCATTTATGTTTTATGAATGCACATACTGCATTTTCACTTTGTGGGTCAGAAATGCTGGCAAAACATCCATAACTAGCTCGTTGGATGGATATTTAGCTGTCGAACTTTCGTTTCAAATTTATACGCCGTTCTATGTTTGAAACATTTCCACAAGCAGACACTAGTATGTTAAAAACATTCAATACACATACCTTCTGATATTGCAGGAAATTTATATTTTTATTCCGTCATTTGATTTTTAAAAATGGGAAATGGTTTGAAATTTAATATGTCAGGAAACAAACCTTGTTATTTGTGTACCGCCGTGGCAAAAGGGTCCAGTTGTCGACCCCTACATGTTGCTCATTGTAGCATATCTGATGTATACAAATACCATACATTAGATATGATACAAGGAGCAACATGTACGAGCCAACAACTGGACCCTTTTGCCGCGGCAGTACACATTTTACCTGCAATCGAGAGGCTCTATTAAATAAGATATTTTTCCAAAATAACGCAACCCTCAAATGATTGCGCGTAATCGTAACGAGCGCGTGATAAAATGACCTTAAAGGTAAGATTCCATTTATCCGTTTGCGGTGCGGTTGCGGTGCGTTTTGCAATGTAAGGGTACTGGTATAGTGGTATAATTTAAAGCAGAGGATTGAATGGTATCAGGTTGAAACTGAGATTTAATTTACATTTTACCACTACCAGTACCCTAAAGGTCAGATATCTTTTATCTGTTTGCAATGCGGTTGCGGTGTGTTTTGCACTGTAAGGGTACCGGTAGTGGTGTAATTTAAAGCACACAATTGAATGGAGCTGAATGATATCAGGTTGATGCTATTAAAGATTCAATTTTGTCCGTCCGTTTTCAATGCGGTTCAATTTCATCATCTTTCCTAATTGAAAACTTTCCGCAAGGCCAAAACGCATTCATACGGATGAATCGTTCCAGAGACCGATTCAAGTGAACGCATGTGTTTCCGGACAGCCGCACCGCATACGGACCAGATAAAAGGAATCACTCTCGCTGCAAACCATAATATCGATTCAAAACGTACCGCATGCGGAACCGCATTGAAAACGGACGGACAAAATTGAATCTCAGCTTCAACCTAGCTGACACCATTCAATCATAATCATGCTTTAAATTGTACCACTACCAGTACACTTAAAATGCAAAACGCACCGCAACCGTACCGCAAACGGATAAAAGGAATCTCAGACTCTATAGATTTTCTTAGCATTTCTGACAACAATACAAAAGCAGTGGACCCAGAGACTTATATCCTATTTGTTCACATGCAGTCTACCGACAGGTGGCAATATTTCGCCTTCTTCTCTCCGATGTATATTCATAACATGTTTCAGTATCGCCATCTGGGCGGTGGGTATGAATATTCATAAGGAGGAGTACAAGATCTTAAAATCGAATTAAATCTCTGAAAGAAGTCTGAATTTCAGAAAACATTACGCAGAGTAGATAAAAGAAACTAGTCTTACAAACATTTTACAATTTTAAAAACTGTGAATTTTTAAACTGTATGTCCAATTCCGGGACATTTATCGGAGTGTTTATTTTGAACAAGAGCGATGAAATTGGGTCGCAAAATTTAAGCTAAAATTAATATTACTACACCTCTTGAATATTTATAAGGTAATACAGTCTTTTTATTGGTTTAATAGCGGAGACGCGCAAAAAGTACTCTTGGCTACTTTCCCGCGTGTGCGTTAATACTCAAGTACTATCGCGCGGGTATGCGTTTACGCGTTGCGTCTGTTTGTTTTACAAACACGCTAGGAAAGTAGTAAAAACTTCCGCATGGTACTATCGTCAGTGGCTCATGGCAAAGTAATGAATTTGTTGATTTTTTATTTATTTTCAAGTTATATTTTGACGTTTTTGAGGTGTAGTAAAACAAATACAACATGGTTTATTTCAAAGAAGTATTGCAAAATACTGTCCCTCGGTGTTGGATGATGGAGACTTCCTCCCTTGGCAAGTCTCGATCATCCAACACCCCGGGGACAGTATTTTGCGATACTTCCCCTCAAACCATGTTGTAT
>JXSR01S038502.1:29261-41970 GCA_000969725.1 Ophiothrix spiculata
ACCTGCCAAATCGAATGGTACAACCATAGATTAAAGAAAGTCCAGATAGGAAACTTGTCTATTTGCACCCTAAAAATCCGGCTAAGTTAGAGGATTGCGCCACGCGGGCGCCATGCCTAGACCGACGCTGCGCGAGTGTCAAGTCAAGTCAAGTAAAAATGTATCACTCCATAAATGGAAATTCTGCACATAATGAAAGCACAAATATAAACATCATATATAGAAACAAATTACATATTACAGAAAAATGTTTGTGCCCCTTTGAAATTGAGAATTGTGAGTTTTGACTCCGTTGTGCGTTGTGTCGCGAGCTACTATTTCTTGACTACAATGCAATGCGCATCTTATACATTTTGCCGCCAAATTGTGCGTAAGCAAAGAACAATGCTTGACTGGCTCGACAGCCGCATTCTCAGTCAAATTACCATTTAGTTGCCAGAGTACGGGTACAACATTGCAGCAATTGGCAAAATACATATTTTTTAATTAGGCTTAATTTAAAGAGTATTGATTAGGCTTTAAATTGAGATAAGATTTTTTCAAAATGGCCATTCATTTTTGAAGTTACAATGAAACACGTACATGATATTTGTTTTATCTTATAGTTTACAAGTTTAATTTATTTGTATAAAGATTACAAAAATGATCTTTTTTTAGTTAAGCACTATAATTTGTTAATATGAATACCCTGGAGAAAATCGAGTACAATTCTAGTACAAATTGTTTGTATTCTTAAACAAACAATTTCTACTAGAATTGTAGTGTACTCAAATTGTACTCGATTTGTACCAGGCTAGCCCACATAATTATAGGCTCACGTGTACTTAGGTGTGGTGGACGTAATGAAAACGAATTACGATTTACAAATATGCAAATTTTACAAAAAGCTGAGCTACAAATTCATTTACAACATATTTGAACTCAGTATGTGTATATTATGTATAGAAAAGAAATCTATAATAAACATTATCGTTGTTTATATATTTCTGATTTATTTTTGGTTTTGATTTCCTTGTTCATTTAAGAATATTATCATCATGATCATGGAACCATTTATTTCCGGATCTTACCCTTTCTAGTTTACGGATGGTTATGTGAATACGGATCTAAAATTTCCAATCGTAATCATTTTGGTAATTGAATGATTTAATCCCAACTCTAAACATCAAATTACCAACTGTACAGTATAAACCAGTGGCGGGCAACCTAATGTAACGACCTAACTTTGTTTACATTGTAAACCTTTGTTGGATGTAGAAAAACAGGCAAACAGGCAATTTGTCTTTCAGTATAAATATGGCTTATTATGAATTTCTAAAAAATACCATTGTTATGGTATATGTTCAGCTAAGTTTAAAACAATGATTGATGTTAAAACGCAACCTTTAACATGTCTATACTATGATCACCAGTTTCATCAAAACTAAAGCTACAAAAAGTACATTCAAATCCAAATTTTTATAACTGTACCAATTTCGACGCAATGCTTTTTGATTGGGTCTCTCTGTATTATATGCTAATTGACCTATGAAGATCCAATCCACTGATTTTTAAGTTGTCCTTATCTAATAAAAGCAAATAACATTATAAAGATTTATTATAATCATAAACATTGTTCAAAATTCCGGAGTATGAACGGTCGCATAGTTAGGGACGCACCATTAGACTTCAAGGGGGGTGGGGGGAGCAGGAAGTTTTTTGAAAAAAAAAAACTTGACCCACCCAAAGGTGAAAAAAAAAACTTGACAAACACACAGGAGAAGAAAAAAAACTTGACCCACTGGGGAATGAAAACTTGCCCCATCTACAACTAAAAATAAAAAAACTTTGCCTCATCAGACACTAAAAAAAAACCCTTTCCCTGCCAGGCTGGAGAAAAAAAAAACTTGTCCTAACCCAAACTTCCTGCTCCCCCCCCCCCCTTGAAGTCTAATGGTGCGTCCCTTATGTCTGTTTACTTGCGTTCATCGGCAGTTTGGTTTGTTTTTCGATAAGAAAAATTGTTTGTCGCTTTATGAACTTACCTGAAAAAGTTGTTAATTTAAGTTCGCTTTTGAAAACTTTCAAACTTTTTGTAAATAGTTGCATTTGGAAGGATAGTAGACGTATAAATTATGCTTGCCAAATAGCTTTCGCCCTACCGACGGATGACTTGATCACAAGTGATCCATTCCACTGGTTTTTGTTGTTATCGCTTCTTTGTTGTTAGTTTGTTGTTATCACTCCTTTGGGATCTCCTCAGTAAAGTGCCATAAACACGATCTAGAAAATACCTATTATAGTGGATTTTTTAGCCAGGGCACCTCATTACAAGTTTTGGGTCTTTCCATTCATGATAAGAGGTAAAAGGATTTGCATTCATACAACCAATAGAATTGAAGGGTGGAGAAAGGCCATAATAGCAAAACATCAAGGTATTCGTTATTTGATTGGACGCCAAAGATTTGAAAATGTTTGTTTTCAATTATTGATTACTACTAGTGTACTGCCAACACATTTTTGAATTTTTCATTCCCCGATTATAAATTATATCATGGTTATAGAATTACATTACCTTAACGAACCATGGTTTGAACATTTAAACGTCTATTTTATTGTGCGGTTACATTTTGATGATGATGGAATAGTTAAACAAAAAGGAAAGCACACATGACACTTTGAAATTTTAATTTGGCCTATTGAATCACGTAAAATTGATCCACATTAATTCTTTTGAAATCCTCTGATCCACATAAAACCCTTTCATGTTCACTACACAAACATCTTTTGGTGTTAAATACTAATGGTCTTTGCAGTACATCTAATCAAATTAATTGCCCCACAGTAAATACATAGGCCTACAAAATATTTTCCAGATCAACTGCAATGCATGCAGGGATTGTACTTATTGCTGAGAGGACTCTTGTCCTTATTTATTCAAAAATAGGCTCTACCTGTGTCCATTAAGGCTCTGTCACACATCACCGTATAGAGCAAAACGTACGCCTAACGTACTTAATTCCACTATTGTTCTGTTTTATGCATTGTTGTTCGTCATGTGTTCGTTACAAGTACGTGCAATACGTTATCCATACGGTCTGTCCGTTATGTATACGTTTAATTCGTTGTTCATACGGTGGTGGTCCGTTTAGCACACGTTCAATTTGTGAAACTTTTGTACGTTATTCATACGTTTTGCTCTATACGGTGATGTCTGACAGAGCCTTTATACAAGAGGTGCCCTGAAGTAGTATTAAGGGTAGCCTTGATTCAAGGCATTATTTGTCTATTTTCACTAATATTTCATATCAATATCAATATCCTATTCTGAAATTCCTATAATCTCCTGTTGTTTTACTCTATTTTCACTTCATTCATACCCCATTATCTTATGCTTACTTAGTTCATATCCCATTCTGAAATACGTTTATCCAGATGTAGACACAAATTATGATACAAAGCCTGTCCTTAAATGACTTTTGATAAGACAACTCCAATTGGCCAGTACACAATTTACCTAACACCTGTCTATTCATATCACAACTGTCTAACCACACTTTTCTCCTATTTGAAATAATATTTGACTTAGGAGTGGGTAGAATTTGGTGTTAGGCAGTAAAATAACATGTGGGAATTAAGTTTGTATATGTCTGAGGCTTGCAGCAAAGGTCTTTGCTTGCAGTGACTGTTTTTTTCTGACAAATGACATCAGTGCATTGTTGTGCATTAAGTTGTACATGGAATCATGATGTATTCAGAGACCCTAGAATTGTGTGCAATGCAATGCCCCGATGTACTATTATGGGTAAATACATTTGTAAAGCAATCTGTGGGTTTGTATTGATTTGCAAGTAGGCCTACACAATGTATATAGTATTAATGATTAACTTCTGGGCTTGGGTATATAGAGACTAGTAGCTAGTCTATATTAAGGGTTGATGACCTCCATCTGCTCAGGAAAATATGAATCCTAACTATTTTTAATCATGAAAAGATAAATAGTTTCCACTGGATTTGCGGGGACTCGAACCATGGATTATTGCAGGGGTTAGTCATGCATTACGAGGTGAGAGAGAGAGATCTACCGCTAGGCTATCAAGGCAGCGTTGAGATCATGAACTAAAATCTAAAACATAAACATTAGAATGCCGTATTTTTCTTTTGTTTACATAATAATTGCAATTTTTGCCTCATTGGGATGCTCCATTTGTAAGTAAATTATGCGAATGCGTATATCAGACAAAATGTAGATAATGTAGATACTAAAAACAGACAATTCACAGGGCAAACAGGGCGAACTCTGCGTCGTAAGTTTTTCGGGCAAAACAACGCGGGTTTGTTACATTATCATTCAAAATCAACACAACATATATTATTTATAAGATATTATTTGTAATTCAATAAAAGGTATCAAGCCTACAATTTGTCAAAATTTGAAAACAGTCAAATAGTTCGAACATAAAAATCATGAGGTTTCGGCGAAATAGGCGTCAATTTTTCGAAGTATTCTATTGACGTAATTTTGACCTTGATCATAATGGACGTAAAATCACTAGTAAAGTTGCATGTATAAACATGATAAACTAGAGACTCTATTCCATATGTACGCCAAAAATGTGATATTCTGATATGTGTAAGGGAAATGACAAATGACATTTAGGGATTGTAGCCTTAAACACTTTATTGTTGAAGGGGAAGGTATGTTGTTGATAGGGAAGGTATGCTTTGTTGAACTTGGATAATAATCCCGACCTTTGTTTGACACTGATGATAACAATAATATTAATTTAGATTTATGAACATGCTGAATGTGATCCAGTAATTGAACAGCCGAAATTTATTCAAATGCACGTTACCATATATGTCACCATTATATGTAGGCAATCAACTATATAGTACAAATGCCATTGCAACTCTGTTTAAGTACAATGACATGGTTGTGTTGAGCTTACTATGTAACTAATTAAGCAGCATGTATCCGGTAATATTCATATAGAACTTAACTTAAGCGAGGTATGATATAATATTCAAGCTGTTTATGTAAACGGATTTCATTTTCTAGCATTATTGAGGACATCGTGTGACAAGGTAACTTTTAGACGAAGGTCACGATGGTGCAAGTAAACATTCAGGTAGGTTTGATCCGAGTAGTGGCGTAACTCTTGTGAGTTTCAGCTAATCAAAATTGGCATATGTAAAATAATAAACTATTTGGAATATAGAAACAATAGAAGATTGTTTTTGTTTTATCTTAATTTTGTAAATATTGTCAAGAATGAGTCAATAATTGCAATTTTTATCTTAAAGTTTGTCCAAAATAAATGTTGTATTGGAATGGTTATTTAATGGGTTATTTTGAACAGGATTTTCCGTTTTCTGACTTCATAATTTGACAAACCTGACATACGTTGGTTTTTTTTTCAGATGCAGATTTTTGGTCGTGATTTAGCATCATCCAATATCGGAGAAAAACCACAACAACAGTTCTAAATACCACTTATAAAGAAAATCATTCGATTATTTGTTTGGATATCTATTTTATTACTTTTATAAACTATATAGCCTTTTTATTTTATTTTTATTTTTATTTATTTTTATTTTTTGTAACAACGGTTAAACGTATGAATGTCCATCATTGTTTTCCGTTCAGTTACCCAGATGTATATTCAAAATGTATATTGCATTTGTCGTCATTGTACTGGTTAACCAAGCCGATTTGGTTGCCCTTCAAGCACCGAGTCCAAATCTGCCGACGGTGTGTACAGGTAAGCAGACAGGTGGGCAAACTCGGGAAGAGACGAGTTAGGGGTAGATCAAATACTTGGGATTTATAGTGTGCTATGCCTCCCAGAGTTGTAATTCCACGCGGCCTATGCACACGTTACACCCAAGTATTCCACACCAAGCATCATTTCATGTTCTGCGGCAACCTCTAAGGGCACTGAACCTTGATCAGCCCACATACGCACCATCGCTGCCCGGATCAGCTCCCCGAGTTTTGTACGGGTTTCCACGAGACAATTATCAGTTAGTTCCTTGTCCACGGGGATTTCAAACACACTCAACTTTTGACAACAGCGAGGTTTGAATTCGGGACCTTCCGCACCGCCAGCGAGCGCTTAACCATTTGAGCTAACGTGACTACTTAAGTCAGTATCAAATGGATATACAGAGGTAATAAAGACCCGGGGCCACTGTCATTGCAAGGTGGTCGTACATATCCTTTCATTAGCTAGGTTGCGCAAACTGTCGTTCGGTCAAACCGAACGGAAAACAGCCTCATAATCTTTTGTTATTCATGAATATTCGCATGGGTAACTCATGAATAACAAAAGAATTTACGTTCGGTTTGACCGAACGACAGTTTGCGCAACCTAGCTACTATTACTTAAATAAAGTTCTATCGAGTATTGTCGTTGACCTGCTCATTCAATCATAGCAATCTTTACCAAGTTATTACATGCATGCTCTCATTTATTTGTGCTGAAAAAATGAACAAATATGATGCAAAAATAAGACAGATATGATAAATTTTCCAAGGCGATCCATTTTTATTCCATTCAGAAATACCCTACTTTATGGCCAATAATCAGGAAATTGGACCATACAAAAATCGACCCAAATATTTGATAACAAATACCCTTTGTTGTACACTACCGATTGAAATGAAACAAACGGTATTTGAAAGATCAATTCATGGGCTATACAACGCAACCTTTACATACTTTCTGGCTATCCGTTAAATCCAAGAAAATTACACTCAAAGATTGTAAGTTTTTTATGGGACACCCTGTACAATCCATTTTTGTTAACACGAGCAAAAGCAAAACCCATGTCTAGTATGCTTTTGTTGAAGAAATAAGCTTATCCCACACTTTGATTGGCAGGTCTCTTTTGTGAGGTAAGATTCATTCGATACTTCATTTGTCAATAACAGTTTTGTAAACTATATTGTAAACTTAAAACACTTAAAGCAATACTATAAGATATTGATCAAAAATGGTTTATATTAAAAACAGCATAAAATGAAGGAATGTGCCTATCTAAAAGCGTTTCAAATGTATTTTGTCAAAAAAATTGTTTTGCCACCGACAAATGGATAAAAAGCACATGCATGCTTTCCTATACTAATACATTCAACAAATGGCCATAACAGAAAAAGTAAGCATATTTAAGTCAAACCATTTGGATGGTATCATTATCTACCCGAAACAAACCCATTAAGCTAAAAAATTCAAAAGTGATGGGTGACAGGGGGCGCTTCATAGTATTATAACACTTTATAGTATTGCTTTAAGTGGTCAAGGTCCTCCACATGCCCGTTAGTGGTCAAGGGGGTCCATATGGACCCACAACCGAAAAAGCTGAAGGAATTTTACGTTGAAACTCTGGTCACAGGTTAAGTACTTCAAAAGAACTAAAACAAAGAAAACATTTTGAAAATCGAACAAAACGTTTCAAAATGGCGGTAAAAACAAATTTTGCCGTGTCACGTCAAAATTTTCCCGCCACAAATTTAAAAACTCACTTCCCAATGGAATTTTTCAATGAAATTTGGCTCATATTTGCAGTATGTAAGTACAAATACGTTCTGAAATAAAATTTGAAAAAAGTTGTTCGGTTACGATTTTATGGCCAAAACAAATTTGAAGAGCGCCCTCGAAAATACTTATTTATGCTAATTAGCATTGGAAGAGGTAGGTCGATTTGAATTTTTTTGCCATCAAGTGAAGGGTATGGTAAAGTTAGACAATTACATGGAAGAGCGATGTAAAATTACTTCGCTTTTTTGGGTCCATATGGACCCCCCCCCCCCCACCCCACACCCCTTGACCCCTTAAGTGTTAAGCCTTTGTCTTCTAATGAGATGAATTACGACCAGACCTGAAAAAGGGGAATTGCCTGAAGTGTACATATTTTCTATCAAGGACCCCTCTCACGTTTTACACACATCAATGTCGCTTTAGTGGGGAAGTGGGTTGGCGCAGCGGTAGTTCCCTCGCCTTGCACCAATGAGGTCCCGGGTTCGAGTCCCGCGCCCGGCGCTTAGCATTTGGTTTTCAGTCCATGCTCGCTTCCGCAGGTTTTTCCCCGGATACTCCTGTCTTCCTCCTGCATTCAAAACTGATTTTAAAAAACATCTTGGAGCCCTGTTGAAGATAAGCTTCCTAAGTACCAAGTTGGGTTTCCTTGGCGAAAGCCTAATCAAGGTGATTTTAGAAAGGACCAGTTTTTATAATAAATAAGCATTTTCTTAGATTTATAATTTTACCTCATGTTTTCTTTATTTTCAAGCATTCACTTTTACAGAGCAAGTCTATACAGTATCAGGCAGCCAGGGTAGTCTGGGTGTAGAAATCCAACGGTCTGGATCCTTGGAAGATCTCGCTACGATAAGTAAGTACTTGCATGCAAGTAGTATTCTTTATGGCCGAGGATATTGACACGATGGTCGTTTCAATAACCTCGCCTAAAATGGCTATAGACACGATGGTCGTTTCAATAACATCGCCCAAAATGGCTTTAGACACGATGATCGGTGTGAGAAAGTGCTCACTGATGCTCACGGGGATAACGACAAAAATAGTGGAAGAAGGAAGGTGACTTTTATTGGTAAAGCAACTTTGCTCGCCATTATTTTCTTCCTCTTGTTTGTTTTACTCCTCTCTTTTGGTCTGCCACGGACCCGAAAGGACAAAAATGCAACTTCAAGAATCAAATTGTTCGGGAATAACATTAGAAAATCTCCCGGTTTTAATATTACCAATCAATGCAAGTAACCTTCCTCCTGCCATCCCCTTGAGTATCAGTGAGCATCGGCTCCATAGCCATTCATATCACACCCGATCATCGTGTCTATAGCCATTTTGGGCGAGGCGCACGATCATCGTGTCTATAGCCACTTCTTTATTAGAAACTATGCACCGCGGAAGTGACACGTCATAATTAAGTTTATACAAATTTCTCGTTGCGAGTGACACTTTGAGCCGCCGCGCTGGTTCCAAATATATATGATGGACATTTTTACCTACGTTAAGTCTATGGGCATAGTTCTAGTACTCTTGAATCCAAATGAAGCAGAAGTTAGCATTACCACGGTTATATGTTTTGGAATCTAGAGTCTTATTATAGACCAGAAGGTAATAATCAGTCAGGTCGCTGAAACGTCATTTATTTTATTTTTTATCCATGGAAAATGCAGGAAAGGTTGCTTTTGACATGCGTATGAATATTCATGAGTTTGGACGCCCTAGTTTAAAAAGCCTGCAAACCCGCCAAAATAGCATAGAATTCAAACCGAATTTGTACATAGAAGCATAAAGGTATTGAAAATATTTTGCAAGTTCAAAAATGATTTTTTTTTTAAATAAAGGTGTCTTTTTGTGTGATTTTGCAAGTGTTTATTTGGTCTTTGCGTTTTGCTTAAAATCTGCGGCTCTGGACTTAGCTATTTGGTCAAAAGAAAGCGACAACACTTCTTTAACAGGTTTGCGGTAGTTTTGGGTAAAACGCGATTCATGTAGCAGAATGTGACGCTTGGTCCCATGAGGTCAAATAAGACATTAAATTTCTATGGAAAACACCATGTAACCCCGGAAGTGAACGATTAAGCGGGACTTGCCTATTGTTACATATACGTCAGCGTGCTCTGTGGTGTAGTGGTCGAGCTACATGTCTTTTTGTGCGCGAGGTCCCAGTTTCGAGTCCTGTCGGCGCGATGCCTTTTATTTTTTTAAGCATTAAGTATTATTTTCCATCGTATTAGATTGATTTTCTTTCAATAAATTACTTTTACAAAGGAATTTCTTTAGATAAACATGATAAAAGTTGTACAATTCAATCGTTTCCCTGGCCCGTAAACAATATGCACAGTGCAATGGATGCCATCAGTCAAGCTGCTTTCCACGTGCATGGTAAATGACGTCATATTTGCATATATAGCCCCAGACCTTCGAAAGATGTGACTTGTTGTTTACGATGTTCGCTGTGTTATCGGGATAATGTGATGACATCATGTCCCGTTCGTATATCTAATTGTACTGACTTTCCCTCGATTTATTTACTTATTTTAAAAGTCTTACAGGAAAGACATATTTTTTAAATTTCATGAATGTGATGTCTGATATCTTATCTTGCAGTTTGTATTAGCCAATTTACATAGAATTTGGTAAAACAAGCTACACGTAGATAGATGTGACCTCATTATTTTAAAAACTTAAAATTTACAATTTTGTTAAAAATGTAATGAAATGAAGAATTTTTATTCCCAACAGTCAAACATAGACTTATCTTATTAAAAAAATCTAAATATTTTTATCAACATCTTCATTTTCAATTTGCATTAACCCCTTTGTGATTACAGGGGTTCAAAGTCCGATCGTATCCGACAGGTCATGTTGAGAAAAAAATCTAGCGACCAAGTTATCCTGATATTCACCCGGGATATACCCGGGAAATGAAAATTAAATTTCGTCTAATGAGCTCATTTGCAAATGTCCTGAGTACTGGCTGTTTACGCAGTTTCTGAAGACCGAGTGAAAAGATGGTGTGATTTTAATGTGTACGTGCATCTATTGTTTTAATCCATCCACTTAACGGATTGTCGCTCATTGCACCAAAACGCAAAACAAAGTGATCCGAGCATCCTTTACGGTCATTTTGACACAAAAATTCAGGGGTACTCAATAACATGGAGGTAGGAAAAGTTGTCAAATTCCGTGGGTGGTAAGCCCCCACCCAACCCATCTCATAGGTCGCCATTTTTAAAATAAATACCTGCATACTATGAAGCTTACACTTACAAGACCTTTTGAATTATCATTTTCTTTCTTTATTAGCAAAAACAAAACAAAATCGATGAAAATTCGATAGTAAGAACTATTCATTTGTGACCCGCCATATCGATAGGTACCTGAAGGTCGGCATAGTGTTTTCTATCAAATAAATCAGGTTGCGAAATGCAAAACATAAGAAAAATGTGTTCAATGGCAAGATAAAAATCCTCTCTCCATTCAAGTTTTACTCAGTACAAAAACTCGATTTTCTCAGCACTAAAGTTTTTCGAATCAGCCTGATGCCTTTTACAATTTGGATGTAACTTTGCAACCGAACATTTGTGATGACTCATACCGAAAGGGGGGACTTTGCAGATGATATCAATTTTGAGTTTATTATTGCATCTGTTACATCATTTTTTAAGCTTTAAAATGACACCTTATTTGTCGAAATTGATCAAGGCGATCAAATTTTACAACAGAATATCTGCTGGAAATTCTTATTCTTTTCTTTATTTTTTGCTACCTATTTTCATCCGTATCTCGGAAAGTGTTCTGTCGCAAAGTTCCCCTTTTCGGTGTGAGTCATCACATTTAATAACCAAAAGCAATTTGTAATCTTAAAATATCAGCTTTCAGATGAGACCAAAAATATATTTTGATTTTGGGACCCTCAAGGTTCTTTTCGATACGGCAGGCCATTTTTTTGGCCCAGAATTTCACCCAGAAAATCAGATTTCGGCTAAATACTTGAAGTACTTTATGATGTCATAATTACCTAACACCTTGGCCTATTTTCAAGTTTATCTGATGGTATTATTAATGACGGTTTCCTCTACTTATATACTTCTTGCGCCACTTAAAGATAAACAAAAACATATTTTGTGAAAACTCAAGGAAGACCTAGGACATTTTACTATTTGTATGCAAGGGTATTCCTTACTTACTCGTATATATACTCACCACCAGGTGTACACTGTGCAGCACCCCAAGAAGAGCATTCGCACGGGACCAACGGCTTAACGTGACTTCCGAACCACGGAAAAATTCAGAGGAGGGTGGTCGTGGCAACTGTTACTGGTTGCCGGACGATATACGGTATCGTAGCCGATCCCCGGTGACGTCATGTCCTATACCGCCTCTGGCGTGAAGCCGTTGGGATTCGTGGAAAAATACTACTTCCGGGATGATCACTAAAATTATTTTCGTAATCGGTAAAAAAAATATGATAACATACATAAAAAGTGGGGTTCACGCGTGAACCCCAGCGGATTTGGAATGACATAATTATGTTGATTACTGTAAGAACACTTTTGTATTTTTTGGAGGAAAGGTAAAAATATGATCTTTGGAATTTTTTTCTTCATTACGTGAGTCACGTGACCCAATAGAAATACACGTAAATCGTACCCTAAAATTGCGTTTTAGAAATCCCTCGTCCCTAAATCTAGTGGATGCTATTTATCGTGTCCGCCACCGCCTGGAAAAATTATATAGAAGCCGGGCCTGGGGCTCGAACCCACAACTTCTGTATTACGAGACCCGTGCTCTAACCGTTTGGCCACGCTCCAACCTGCGTTCAAATCTATTAAGCAAATTTGTTTATCAGCTTTTTGTGACATTCGCTTATTTCTCAATTGTAATTCCTTTTCATTGTGTCCACCAGTCCATGTAAGTCTATAGTGTGGTCTATTCATAAATTTACAAAACATTTGGATACAGGAAAGTTACAATTTTGTAAACTCATTACAGACAATTACGATTTCTTGTGCTACTTACCGGGAAATAAATTTTTGTAGTCTTATGGTAAACAATAGAAAACGAGTTTATTCTACGAGTAAAATTGTCCACCTCAGTAGCACTTAATGCTACATTACCTCCAAACAAAGAATAAGCCTAGACTACTTCTACCTACTTATACGCCGGGACAGTTGTGACGTCATAATTTATGCACA
>JXSR01S038510.1:0-18783 GCA_000969725.1 Ophiothrix spiculata
CACAGAAAAATATTCAAAAAGTACTTCAATAAAATGGTTCATCTATTGATCTAGGTGGGCAACTTGCATGTCCTCAATAGTGATGGAGACCTATTCAGTTTTATAATATACCCTTTTCCATTTTCTTTTTGTGATTTTTACAGTGTTTTCAGAAACAGAGATGATAAAAGTCCATCAGTTAAGTTACTACTTGACAAGCGCCATCGAGGCAACATGGACCTTGTGTACGACTATGTCAATCAGAAGGTTAATCTCATCTCAGGGCAGGCTGTACGAAGGTATGTTGGTCGATGTTGCAGATTCAGTATTTCTCATAAAATTGTGAATCTTATCGCATCTGTAGATAGACAAAACCGACTTTACACATTCCTACGTCCTAGTGTCTTCAATTTAAGGGAACATGGAACCCAAAGTGGTGCTAAATTTTAAATCCAATTCTGCCCTGCATGCAATAATTAGGTATTTAGACACGGTTCAGAGTTATTCATCACAAATCAACAATGATACATCCATGCGTCTGCACAAAGGAAGTAGAGTTGCTGAATTTTGACTGACAACTATGTAGCGTGTTTGAATACCTTTCAACAATGAAAATCTCTCTGAAATCTTAAAGAATGAAATTAAAGTTTAATTGTTCTAAGTTTATCAGGAATGTGTCAAAATTGAATTTGTCTATGTTAATGGTGTTAAAGTGGATAACGTCCTCAAGTAAAATGCTCCCTACAATTTCACGCTGAAGAAAGTGGATAATATCCTCAAGTAAATTGTTCCCTAAAATTTGACCCTGAAGAAAGTACTTTTGTGGTAGTCTAGTGGAAGAGTGCAGGACTCCAAACAGTAGGTTGCAAGTTTGAGCCCTGCTACGACCAATGGAAATGTCCTTGGGCAAGCCATTTAATCTCAATTGCTTCATCAACCCGAGTGATATCAAGGAGCTGTTATGGAGAACATTGCAATCTAAGTGCAGATAGGGTATGCGCATTGGCTAGCCACCCTAGATGAAGTGAAATGAATGTGACGACCTGATGGCAGTGTTATTAATTAGTGACATCGCTTTGCATACATATTATTATTATTATTATAACATCCTCTAGTAAAATTTTATCCTGAAGAAAGTGGATAACATCCTCCAAGTAAATTGTTCCCTAAAATTTCACCTTGAAGAACTTTCAGTTACAATTAAGACCCAGAGTTGGATTTGTGCTAATGATAACTCATTTACACCAAAGCAGATGCATGCCTGTCCCAATGTGGTAATATTCCTTCAATCAGATAGTAGATGAGGTCATTCTCACGGACACAGTGTCTCAAGGTTGCGTTTTATCTTGCTAGGCAGATACTCCAATTTTCAATAGTATAATGTATTACAGTGTTTATGAATAAAGTATGAACTATCCATCATTGTGTTCTCTCTGTCTCTTACCAGGTTGTATCATCTAAATGGGGCCCAGGTCCTGGATGAGTCGGAAATCGAATCAGGCGGCCAGTTCGTGGCAGCTGCACGGGAGAAATTTGCCAAGGTTGGCTACGGAAACACTGAACTCGCATCACCTAGGGGCAAAATGTAGGTATTCATACATAGTTGGGTTGGTATGTGAAGTATATTGTGGTGATATGGTTTGATGGATTGTGATGCTATAGGATGTCCAATACAATGAAATATACTTGGAAAATGTTGTGATTGAAATTAAGTCCGTTTGTTGTATGACATATGTAGGTGAAGGAACGGCTTAGTATTGAGAGGGGGTCAAGTCATAATTAGTTTGTTTTAGAAAAATTATGGCAAAATTTGTTTGCTTTATCATGAATGGTTGTATGTACTTGCTACATGGGAAGATTTATGATCTCTCGTATCTACTTTATCTTATTTTGTAAGTATGTTGGAAAAGTGCAAGAAAGAGCTTACATGTATATAATTTTAATCATTCACCATGAACCTCCCCAAAAGTCAGCATTTTTTTGTTTTGAGATATAGGATGAAAACATGTGAAAGTCTTACCCTGACAAAATTGAGATTTGAAGGTTTTGAAATACCAAGTTGAATTGGAAGTGACTTTTTGCCAGCATGATGATTTTACCATCGTTTTTGCTGGGCCTTTTTGGCTATCCAGGCTTGTGCTTTATGCATGGGTTCTGTGACTTTGTCATAGATTGCATGTGTTCCCTACGAACCATCCTGGATAAGCAAACACACAATACAAATGTTCACATTTTCAAAACCTTACAAAATTGTTTCAGGTTTTATAACTTGTAAAATCTGAAATCCGTCATAACCTAGATTTAGTTGCATTTGAAAAGAGCATAAAATGAAAATTTTAGCACATATTTTTTTTTGTTTTACTTATTCTGATGTGTCATGCTTTGAAAAATCTGAAAATCAACATTACATAGATTAATTTAGTTGCATTGGAAATGTACATAATTTATATTTAAATCTGTTATAAAATATAATTGACCAGGGGTTGACTTTAGTGGAGTATTTGACTTTAGTAGATAATTGATATGGAGAATGCTCTATGTACATTGCTTTTGACCATAGAGGATGGACCTTTGCAAGAGGGTCAAAAGTGGCATTTTTTAAGGTTATAAATAAAATATTCATACCTAGTTAAGATTTTGCTGTATCATCCAAGGTTTATGAATAATTCCAAGACAGAGACATTGCTCTTTTAAGGTCATGTAATTGTGTCCTTTTTGCTACTCTGGTTTGCGGTTTTGCTACTTCCTTAATTATCAACAAGCAGCTGAATATACATTATGAAAAGAAATATTTGCAAGCATTTTGAAATTGAAAATTATGCTATGACCAAAACTGTAAGAAATGGAGTGGTGATAATATAAACGATTTGTATACATAATAACAAGGATATGCGAAAAAAGGGTGATGACAAGATAAATGATGTACATAAATTGCAATTAAAAGTTTTTTTGATACATAATCATGAAATTTTAATTTCCTGTATGTATATACCGGTACTTAAAAGTTCAGCCCACAGCACAATACGCTGGGCACCGACATCTTATCTAAAATAAGACGCCGGTAACCGCCAATCAATCTAAGCTCTTGATTGGCCTGTTTTCTGAAGGCATTTGTTTTTAGCGTTAAACAGTTACACGCGTGACGCATTGGTGATTGCGCGGATTTCTTGTAACGCGTAGTTAAACGCTGCGTGTCTTGTAACGCGTAGTTAAACGCTGCGTGTCATGCAGAAGTCGCACATGTAAACATCACCATTTTGTCAACCTCTTCACCAAAACCTTCCACTCACGAATGATTACCATGTACACAAATCTAGTTAGATAGGGCGAGTGAGCTGGCAAGTTGTGTAATTCTACTGGTCAAAATTTTGACTAATTCACCATTACCTGCGATGATGGGCAGTCTGAACCATTTATAGTGAAGCGCCCAAATCTAGGGTACCAGCATAACAGCAAAAGACCTTTTCAAATGTAATTTCAATTGTCATTACTCTTCAATGTACCTACACATGATTCACTGAGGGAGGGCAAAGTACAGTATTTGTCATATTTTGCACCTAGATGTGCTTTAGAGTTCCTTATGGTCCTGCGACATTGGACTTGCCTTAAAATGTGGCATATCTGCATATGTTGCATGTGTAATTGTGCTATACTAAGCACAGAATTTTCTTGTCTGAAGATTTTTTGAACCAAAAATACATTGTACTGTATTTAATTTCACAGTTTCTAATGAATGTATAATTTTGTAATGTATCATAATAGTTTGTTGTACAATAAAGCTATGTAGATATTGTAAAACAACATGTGATAGGAGTTTTAACTTAAAGTTTGCACATATCATTTCTTTTTTTTTTAAATAAATTTTGTTGTGATAACATCTTTTCTCCCTTTTACTCTGCTTGCTTCCAGAGGATTTATATTTGGGCGGGTTCCCTCAGGCACGACATACGGGTGGGTTTCTGAATTTAATAGTGTTCCATTTATTTTACAACGTTTGATTACTAATTAGATTTCTAACTGCTATGGCTTGCAGTGGGTCACTGTACAATAGTATTGTTATTGGATTAAATTTGTGAACGCTTGCCTGTGCAATATACACAGTGGTCTCTAACGCGAGCGTAGATTTTCTAGAGTTAAGACTTTTTGAGTACCTGTTCATGGATTAAATCCAACAACAATAGTTAAAATTGTAACAAAATTCACTTTTGTGTGCTTTAGCTACTTTTTAACTTTTTCTAAATTTAATTAATTCTTCCTTTCTTGATTTATTAGTTTTTGTTTATAGAATTTAATGTGTAATTAGGATATCTTTGCATTTTTCTGATATACATGTATGTGTGGCTATCTAACTAATAGGAATAGTAATTTAGAACTTTCTTTGTAGGTAATATTTTTGCCTTTAGAAAGTGCTATTAAAGTATGTAAGTAAACGCAAGGGGCAAACAATCTGGTTGTTTGTGTTTACTTTGGCTCTTACATCACTACATCCATGACTTTCTGTGATAGATCAATATCAAAATGCATCGCCAGACATGAATTTCTGTCATCAGCATCTGTGTTTGAGTTGGAATTCAGATATGGGCATTTGCAACACCAATGCAAGGCCTTTAAAAATTCATATTAAAGTATGTTTAAGTCATTATGTAAACGTCAGAAAGTGGCATTTTCAGTAGATGCCATGTATATCATGTTTATTAATTATGTTTTGAAAGTGCAAAACACCACAAAAGATTTTATCCATATATTGTCAGTGGCTCATGAAATGGTCCTTCAGTTGGCACCATTGCCTGAAGATCCATTTCAAGATTCACTGACCTAAGACTGGATATTGTATAGTGATTATAGTATACAAATATTGACTGCTTTAAATTATTTTCCCGAGGTGATCTCAAACCATGAATATGCCCAGCGAATGTACAGACAGATAATTACTGATATGTTAACACTCATAACACAGCTAATACCTCCAGATAGTGTAGCTAGTAGTTGTTTAGCAGCTGAAGTGTTTAAAAACGTATCCTTATTAATTGGACTCAAGATTTTGATAGTTGTTAGTTATCATTCAATTTGAACATTTAAATAATCGTTGTATTTTTCATTTGATTTGAATATTCTTTTTAAATAGGTTAAAACCAGTGGTACAGTTTCCAAAAGTCAAGACGGCGACCAAGATTTCACCCAGGGTTCCACAGGTATGCCATCTATCAATGTGTCTCCTATATATTATGGCCCGTATTCCAGAAAGGTGTTTAGCTAAATCAAGGTTTTATTTCTCATCAACAGCACGACTCATTGAACTGTTCTGCTTGAAAGCTGCAATGATGCGTATCATTCCTGGACAGTTGATGCTCAGTTAAACAATGGTTTAGCTAAACATCTTTCTGGAATACGGGCCTATAAGTTTTAGAAGTTTTAATTTTCAACAAGAACTGTAGGAATGTGATGAGAATCCAATTTCTTTTCCTCTACTGTATTTTTTCCAAACTAAAAATTCCTTACAAATAGGATTATTTGACAAACGGCATTAAAACTAGTAAGTCCTATTAAGTGCATATTTATCACCATCATCATCATCAATCGGCTGCAGAGCAGGCGACCACAAGGTTACTCCAAGTATGATGGTCATCAGCAAGTGTTGCAATCTGTTGTTCCTGCATTTCTCATTTATTATCTCCCATCACCATGGTTATATGTAATCCCATTATCATCAGTTTTCTCTGAAACTTGAAGAAATCTTACTTGATGGGATGTGTAAATTGTATTAAAATCAATGAAATTTGGAGAGGTTTTTGTGAAAAGACACTTAAGATTATTATAGTCAGTAATAATCAGTAGTAATGCCTTGGACATTAGTGCTGACTGAATGCTTGTAATGGCACAAATGTAAATGGTTTTGAGAAAAAGGCTATTTAAGGCTGCCTATCAAATGAGCTGTTAAGTTTGTATCTTGCTGTTAAGTTTGTATCTTGCTGTGTTTACTTAAGGTGCAATTCATGATTTTAATGTGATCAAAACCTCACCTCTTTTTCAATCTAAATAAAAAGAAGGGTACGTTAAAAATTAATAAAAAGTGGGATTTGTCATATACCAGTCATGGTTTTTATCAGCTAACATACAGAATTTGATAGTGGATGAAATGTTGATCATGACTTGCCCCTAACACTAGCAAAGAACGTGTTACAAGGATTAAAATAACACCTCAATTAACCTCACCTGACATCCACAAGTCAAGTTGTGGTTCTTCAAAGAGTGTCAACAAGTTACTACGTAAGCCATATGTTATTTCTGTGGTTGGTTCCTCACATAATGTGGATTTTTCATTTTTTCTCTCAGTTTTATGAAACTTTGCAGGTGTTTTGAAGAAAGCATACATATTATGAATAAAAAAAAAGAAAAATCGATTGTGCTAAATTATGACCTTTGCATGTATTTTCAACTGTAGTGCAGAGTGTAGTTTGTGGAGAAGTATAAGTAATTGCATTTATTTTATCAATTATTTAACATTTAACTTTGTTGTTTCTCTGTATCAGGCTAAGAAACATCCAATTAAACCAACACCCAAACCACCAGCAAAAAGGCCGCCAATACAGAGGCGGAAGATAGCAGAGAAAACAGCGCCACCAAAGAAAGAGGAAGAGAGCGTGTTTCCCATGAAGCCTACGATGGTGAAGAGGAGTCGAGAAAAAGATGAAAAATCACCACTGGATTATAGTGATGGTGAGCTGAATTATGGAATATGTATGCCATTCTTGGGATTGATTTTTGCTAGCTTTTATTGCTGATACTAGCTATTGTTGTTTGATTTAATTTGTGAACGTTCGTCTCAAGCAAATACGCAGTGGTATCTGACACAGGCGTACATTTTCAAGGTTGTTGTGTTTGCAGTGTGTACGTGTTCACAAATTAAATCCAACAACAATAAATCATTGGGCATGCTGAGTAATCTTATTAGCTATAAGTTTATATTTCATTTTAAGTGAGATGCGATGCCATTGTAATGCAAGCGTCAAAAGGACTCTTGAACATACCTCCCGCAAGCCTTTCCTCACATTCACATTTGGTCTTTATCATCAAACAAAAAAGATCACCTCACATTCACAAAAATAAGGTGGCAAATTACTGACCTCTTGGTGCAGATCCACTTCACCAACAATTATAGAAATATGTGGAGATTGAACACTTACCTTCACCTACTCAGATGTAGATTAGGCCAAAAAAAAAATTGTTTGGTTGCCCTCCACCGACCGACCCTATTTTTCAGCCCGACCCAAACTTTTTTTTATTGATTTTTTTTTTTTTAAATATGCAAAACTTACCGAAAACTACTAAAAAAAGTTATATTTTTGCTTTTTTCGATATTCAACCCTCAAACTGTTTAGGATGTCCCAAATCACTACAAGAAGTATTTGATTGTTTTGATTTGGATGTCGCGGGGGAAGTTATGAAGGCTGGCGCAGCCGATCGGCCTAGTAGTCCGTGGTAGAGTATTAAAAAAAACAAAAACCGACCGACCGACCCTCTCTGAAAAAAGCTGTGGAGGGCAACCAAAGAATTTTTTTTTTTGGCCTTAGGGTGATGATTTACTTTGGTCCAAATAAAATACGTCAAAAGATTCGATGTGCAGTTGGATTAAATTCAACACTACAATTGATGCTTTCATGAGAAAATCTGATTGAAAATGATGTACTGGTAATATCTCATATTCTTGATCATGATAATAGTAATAATAAAATAGAGATTTATTGCGAGGCTTTCCAGAGAGATCAAAGCACTTTACAATTCACAAATGTACGTGTCTGGGGAGTTCCAATCTTAAGTACGCAACTTTAGTATTACCAGGTTTTGAATTTGAGAAGTAATATTTGGACTGTAAATGCAATTTGGATTCAAGGAAATAGTATTTTGTTAAAAATAAAGTATATTTTTATTTGCATTTTTATTGCCAATTAGATCCAAACAGTGTTTTCAAAGCCAAGGAGAAACGAGACGAAGAGAGAGGTGCCAGCGAGGTCCAAGACACCAATGATACCGTTACAGAGCTTCCTATTGATCAAGTCGCAGCTGAAGAAGTGGAGGAAGATGACAATCTCAAGGAAGATATCCAACCAGATAAGCAGGATGACAAAGTAGTAGATAAAGCACCACCTTCACCCCCTAAGTCACCGGAGGTGGAGGAAGATGTACCGGAGGAAGTGCCTGAGGCGGAGGAGCAAGTGAGTCGGGGGTTTTGGCGTGGGAAAAAGAAATAGGGAGTGGGGGTTGATGTAAACTATTGGGTTTGGGGTCGGGGTAGCTGATGGACTGGATCATTTTGGGTATGTAAAGGAATTTTGTTATATAAGGCGACGGAAATAAAAGACCCTGTTTTACTGGCCCGACCGACCCTAAATTTGCGTTTATGAAGATTTTTTTGTTTTTTTTAGTGTTGCCAAAATCATGTTAAATCAGCCGTTTTTTGGCAAAAATTTAACAATTTTGGATAAATTTTTTAAAGAAAATTTCTTTGTAAAAAATTCAGTTTTCCTCCCAATTTTTTTGGATTTTGGGGTTATTTTAGTCAAAAAAATTTTTAAGATAAAAAATTGACCGACCGACCAACCAACCCTACTTGAGAGGTCCGCCCGCCCATAAAACAGGATATTTTTTTCCGGCGCCTAATATTTAATCTTTTTTTATCATTTTGTGCAATTTGACAGGGCTCCCTTCACATACCTTAAATGTCTGGTTAAAAGAACATATTGGTCCTTTCTATTTATTATGTCATAATGTTATGTGAATTTAAGAAAGTGTTTCATGCAATAGCTGCCATTCTCAGCAAATGGCTTTTCAAGTGATGGTTCCTCTGAAGAATCATTTGAAGAGCCACTTGATAGACACATTTTTTGAGAGTTATGCATTCTAGTGATAAGGTGTTGAAAAAAGCTCAACATGTGGTAGAATTGTTATTTCTTACATTGACTTGGTGATATGTCTATAATGCAGATGGCGTAGGATTGAATACTTCAAATAGTTTAGATAAAATAATTTGCGAAACTATTGCTAAACTCCGTCTTGAAAATAAACTCCCTGTTTAGCAAAGTTTTTACTCATTAACGTGGGTTGTTCTCTGCGCCATACGCGACCCACTTTGGTTGCTCCTGTGATCACAAAACTAAATTCTTTGTCACATGGGGGGGGGGGGGGGGAGGATTGACCAGTCATTATGATCGTCTTGCCATTTCAGGTGATTTAAATCTTGAATTACATGTACGCGCAGGTTGTGTAGAAGCTCAATTGTTTGAATATTCTAGACACAGTTTACAGTGTTGTTATTTCTAGGATGGCAATTTAAATAATGATTGTTCAATGGCAATGATGCTACTTAGATTTGCCCGGTAGTAAGGAATAGGCAATGGACCAATATGTTTTTATGATCATCCCATGTTTTTCTGATATTAATTTGGGACTGTATAAGATATCTGGGAATTTTGAGAACAGATCTAGAAACAATTGTTACAAATGCTTCTTCACTGGCCAACAAAGTAAAAATGCAGTGTGTGCATTTTTAAACTATTGCAGATACATCCTATCAGCATGCAATTTCACCTCAAACCACTCCCATGCTAGAAGGATGCATTCAAACCACTCCCATGCTAGAAGGATGCATGTGTTTGATATAGTAGATACTGCCTTGCGTTATAAGAGAGAATTGATTGTGTGCCCATTTGTGCAGGATTTTTCAAAGGGAAAAGGAAGTAACTTGCAATATATCTGCAATGCACATACTGTGTTTTTACTTTGTTGTGTTGTTCTATTCTAACTTGCACTATGACACTTCCTTTCACCATCTTTAGGCCAAAGTGGTTGATGACCCTCCTCCCACCTAGATGACATAATTCGGTCGTAAGTTTTATTAATTTGACAAGTACAGCTTGATGCTTACACATTGAAATAGCTGGACAACAATTAGTATCATGTTTAGTTCTCAGTTATAATAATACTAATGCAAAATTATCAGCAGGAATAGTTTCAGATTTTAGTTTAGTATAACCAATTTAATTAGCTGCAGTTTGAATAGCTAACATTTTTAAAGCAGTTGGATGTTTTTACAAGATTTTAGATCAAGTCTAAGCTTGGTTTGCGTTTTTATTTGCTGCATTAACATATAAACAAGTCATGGCCTATTAATGGCATTCTATATGTTACACTAGAAATGAGGATGTTGTATTTGGATTCTCAATCTTTAATTGTTTAAGGATTCTTGTTAAAAAATCATAATCATAAATTTTATTAGTGACAATTTGCACAGTCAACTTATGTAATAAATAAGTAAAAACAACTGAGTTTGAATCAGGGTTGGCTTTTTCCCGGCTAAAACTAGTTTTTGCCGCTTCCGGCAAAAACTGGTTTTAGCCAGCTAAAGCCAACCCTGATGTTAGTGGCTCTTGAAATGGTTCTTCAGGTGACAGTGTCACATGAATAATCATTTTAAGAGTCACTGACATCAGGGTTGGCTTTTAACTGGCTAAAACTAGTTTTGTCACTGCCGGCAAAAACTGGTTTTAACCGGCAAAGAGCCAACCCTGACCTGGTTTGAATTGAAAGTTCCTGTGGCCAAGTGGTTAAGTTGCTTGTCTTGCAAGCAATCAATTAATGAGCATGAATCTTCATTTGTGCCATAATTTAGATCAAACAGTTATGTTGGGAAGTTACCTCCTCAAGTTTAAAATGCTGTCATCCAGAGGCCTTTATCATTTACCTTTTCTTTCATTTCTTGCACTCTATAGAGATAATCTAACACTAAAAGACATCTCCTTCCTGTATTCTTGTAAAACATAACGTTCAGATTTCAACAAACTGTGCTTTTGACTTCTTTGATATGTGCAGGTTAAGTCTGTTATAGAGACTGAATAAGAGTCTTGTCACATGACCAAAATTAGTGTTTGGAAAAAAACTTGCCATTTCCAGTTGTCGTAGTGGCAAAGTTACATGTTGCTGAGATACAATCAATAATGACAAAATTTGTTGCCCGGCAAGGTTTTTCGAGTTAATTGAATTCAACTTTCAAAACTGTAGCTACAAAAGTGTAACATGAAACAATCGACAGACCTACAAAGTTCCAAAGATTCAAAGCTACATTAAGTATAAAAGCAACATAACTCATTCAAATTTGTCGAAAAATGTACAAAATATTTCGGTGTGTTTTAAAGAACTATGCACATGATCAACACATACCAGTCTCCTTTAGGCAAAGTGATTCCTAAGCAACGATAGTTGATTTTGTTCTTTACAATAAAATTAGAAATTGACAGACAGTGACTAGTCCAAACAAAAAAGATGCTCCTTAGGCTTTTGAAAGCTAAACAAACTTGATTTTCCTCTGCAACCAAAGCAGGACCTTTGTAAATTACAAAAATAGCTATGCAAAGACACTGAATAGTTTGGAGTAGATCTCGGTGTTTGTCATCTATAAATCAGCTGGACACGAACCACATTTAGACCTTTTGGGATAGGAGCTGTTGTATGCAGTAGAAATAAAGAAGACAGTGGTCAAACTTGTTAATTATCCCAGTCCCAATCCCATAATTTTTTGAATATGATCACCTTCACCTTGTTTAGGCTTCCAACAAGGAAAACCCACTTGGTTAAAGGCTAAAGGAAGCTTATCTTCAACAGGATTTGTTCATTAAGAACGTTTTATGCTTCATTTAGGCTAACGAGCACTAATTATTGCTGATTGCTATCCAAATGTAACGGTAATGAGCTGGTATGTACCATCTGTCTGTTTTCTCATGATGCAAACCTCATCCCCACTCATTAGATAGATAATCAGGCATCAATTAGGAAACACATGCAATTAATTATTTCCCATAAAATCAACAATGTAGTTGAGTTTCTATCATCTAGAGCAGTTTCAATTTTGTAATTCCAGCATTTGATTCATCAAAGATGCATTTTAAAATGACAATGTTAAATCCTTTGTTTTCTTACTCATTTTCAACATTTAAATAAACATGTTTTGCCAAACTTAATAGGTGCAGTGTTTATCATTTTTTCTTATTTTGCCTTTAAATTTCAAACTGTTTATTGCAAATTCATACACTCCGCGTGTCACCTTACCAATCAGAACGCAAGGATATGAAGTACGCGGAGTGCAGTGGATCTTCACAATAGACTGCGCTTTTTGCGTTCCTGTTTGCGTGGCGGGCGTTTAGTGCATATGAATGTTTCATTGTTGGTTGTCAGGTGATTATTTATTTAGTTTAGAGAAGTTTGGGATTTTGATGGTCATATTAAAGGCCTTATTTCTTTTCATAAAAGATACAGTATTATTTTTCTGTCATGTATGAATTAGATTAATAAATTTGCATTCCATAATGCTCGTAAAATGAGACAAAATCAATGCACTTGCGGAAAATTTTGTCCAATGCACTCAGCCCCTACGGGCCTTGTGAATTGGACGCATCAAAATTGACCGCACGTGCATTGATTTTGTCTCACTTCACTTGTGTATGAAATGCGCATTTATTAACCTATAATCAATTTCTCTAACTCCATTCTTTGTCATGGCTATCAACAATTATCTTGCACCTACATCTACTATTTCTTCTTTTTTTAAGTTAATAATTAACGAAAGAAGTTGTTTTTTCAGCCAAGCTTAAACTAATTTATGTATAATTTATAATTCTTGAAAACAGCAAATCACCTCACATTGCTTTTATATATTTATATCCTTTTCCCTGCACAAACTATATATCAAACAAAAACCAAACGAGTTGGTTTATTACTTTTTATAACGCTGCTTTATATATTTGCTTTACCATTTTATTTGTAAATTAATCGCATGATGCACATAGCTCAAAGCATTTATCACTAATGATGTAGAGAATGCGGACCTGTCGCTACCTTCGCTTGGTGAGTTGCACAGGCAGATAGTATACACAGCCATTTCCTAGACGGCGGTCTTTGAGATTTTTGATACATGCCAAACCGTTAAATGTATAACGTTGTTGTGTTTGTCACAACAGAACGTCACAAACAGGGCAATTAAGTGGAAATTTTTGTGATTGCCCATCACAGTAATTATAGAAATGAGTTCTAACACAGAATGATAATTATCGGGTTTGTTACAACTGAAGGCAAAAAGCTTTTTGAATCCATATTTAGTGTTATTATTTACACAGGACTTCATATGCCGTGTTGGTAACTCTGTAGTAACCTGGTTGTAACGGTGTAGCTTTTCGTGCTAGTATATGGAAGTGGTTGTGTATCAAAAGACCTTTGCACAAGTTGATAGAACTAATCTGCTGTTATACCTTAATTGCTTTCTTTTGTCAATTTGTTTTAAATAAATAGTTTTTGTTTCTAACATGCTTTTTTAAATGTGATGCTAATATCGTGAAAGTTCTGAATTATTTCTATGAAATTAACACTGGTGATATTTGATTTGAGTAGGCCTATTTGATTTATGAATTTGGATCCCGAACCTAAAAATTGCACGTATTAGACTATGACCAAAATTCTGCTCTGCATTTGGTATAATATCATCTTGCTCTGAAATATACAATAATGTGGAGATGTCCTATTATTTGTAGTGATGTGATATGCTGTTTTCAAAATATCTTATTTGCTACTTTGTCTTTAAGACCAAGTGTATACTTGGTCCAAGATTAAGCATACCTAGATTAGGTCCATTAACTCCCCCTGAAATTTTAGAATGGAAATAAGGTTAGTTTTAGGGTTAGGATCAAGTTTTAGGCATGATCTAAATGTTTAATGATATTGATCAATTGATATACGTAATTAAAGTACTATTACATTTTGACCAGTCACATCATCATTTATATGCCATGATGGCCATCAATTATTATTATCGTTTTGATAATTTGAATAACTTTGTTCACATGATTTCATTTTGCTCACCATTCTGCATTGAAATTAACCAATGGCACCTGAAATAAGTTCACATTACATCGTGCAGAGCAGTTGGCAACATGCCTCAAGAAAGAAACAATGTAAATGAAGAAATTCTATCATCCCAATGATGAAAACTCTTCTTAGGGTAACCACCTCAACACAGCCATCAAACTACACATATGCCATTGGTGCATCATTGAATATTTTTGACCTTTACCTTGTCCTTAGAGTTCTTCAATACTTTGATACACCCAAAGTTTTTTGTCATTCTAACTCCAACTATGAACTTCTTTGTCAATAATGATAGTATATATGTAACTTTCTGTATTGCATTATTTTTTTGAAGTTGTTTTTGTAGTGAATTTTTGACAAGTAATGTTACAATGTCTATAATAAATTTGTTTTATTAGTTTCTTGAAGATTAGTTTATTTTCACTAACTTTATCTGAGATCATATCATTTTTTCCAGATCCTTACTAAATGTTCATAACATCTACTAATCTTCATTTCTTTTACTAACCATCCTATTTTATCATTTTTATGCTACAAATCCAAAGAATGTTGATCAATTTTACTCAAACGTGTAACATGTAAATAATTTTACACTTCCAAATTACTTTGTTAACTAAACTGTCCTTTTCTCTTCTTCTAATCTTCTAGGAGGAGACCTTGATGATCAACCAGAACAACAACCATCTGGAGAGCAATCATCACGAAAGTCTTCAGGAGAACAACAACGACCCTCCACAAGTCATTGAAGAGGAGATCAAACCGTCCAGTCCATTAGCTACCCCAAGCCCTGAGGCTAAATCCCCCGCTCCCACTCCACCTCAGAATCGTCCAGAGTCCAGAGAGTCCCCAGCATTTATGACAGACAAAGTAAAATCACCTGAACCAGAATCAGAAGAAGATAAATGGCTTGAACCTGAGCAGAATTCACCAGAACCAGAACAACAGGAACCTAACAAGTCACCATCGCCTGATTTGGCTTTGCCTAAATCGCCGAGTTCTATGGCATCAGATTCACCATCACCCAAGTCATCATCTCCAAAACCACAAACCCCGCAACAGGAGAAATCACCATCTCCAAAACCACAAACTCCACAACAAGAGAAATCGCCGTCTCCACCATTTGAGTCTACTAAATCTCCATCTCTTCCAAAAGACAGTCCTTCACCTCAAAAATCAAATTCTGAATCTCCAAGTCCAAAAAATAGTGTTTCTGATGAGAAGCTTCCTAGTGAACGTGTAAGCGCATCATCGAGTCAAAGATCCACGTCTGCACCGGCCGGTAACTCACAAGACACGTTCGGAGAAATTGCAAATTCCAACTCAAATGAAGAAAATGAGCCAATTGCTGAATTACCTGAAAATCAAGAACTTAATGAATCAAACGACAACCAAGTGTCTGATTCAAATGACACCAATAAGTCACCATCTCCAGAGAACAAAATCAGGACGCCCAGTCCTCCTAAGAGTCCTCGCAAGACTCCATCAAGATCACGATCTCGGACACCACCACCCATACAGTCACCAGCTCCCAAAGAGCAAATTGGAAATGGTCATGCACATCCTGAAGAGGTGAATGCCTAATCCAGTATGGAACTGTAAAATACACAGAGAAATATTTATATCATATTATATTTATAAAGTCAGTCATCTTATCGGTGTGTGTTCAAAATATACCTGGTTCCTGTAGTAAATACTGCTATTTTTGTGATATTTGTAAAGAACAAACTCTTCACTTTTCTTTGTATCAGTATTATGCCTGTACTGGCAAAATCATACGAGTATCGTGGGGCACCTTGGAACATGATGTAAGTTTAAACATTGGATATATCTCATTGAATTGTGATTTGAGTTAGTTATCAAATACTGCCCTCTAGAGTTAATCAACAACTTAAAAGTGATGCAGTCTACACAAGACCAATATTTCATCAATGTTAAGATAAACACATGTTCCAAATATGTGACACGATTAAGAGAAATGAGTCACATGTCGATAATTTTCAATTTTAATTATTACCCTGTAGTGCTGCGTGCATTATGAATATTACATTTTGATCCAAGCGCCATCATAATTGGTCATTTGGTTTTAGAGATATGACAATTCGCTGAACTTAAAAACAATGCAACACAAAAGAATTTTTTACCTTTATTGCTCTGTATCTCAAAATCAATATTTCCGACATGTGACTCTTTCCCCCTTGATCATGTCACCTATGGCCAGTATATCTTGGTAAGATTCTACAATGTTCATGTTGATACTTGCTGTAATTAAATCTTTTCACTCTAAAATTGCCATTACCTTTAATTACAGTAATAACAAAAATGCCATGTACAAGGCCTATTATAATTGCTAATGTAATTAAATAGGGTAAAACCTGATATGCTTGCAGGGCCAATCTGTACTCCAGAGTGCAGGGCAAATAGCATTTCAGTTTTTACCTGCACTCTGCAGTTTGGTGTTCAAGGTGTTACCTGCATTCTGCAGTTTGGTGTTCATGGTAATGTTAAAGGAGTGAAGGTAATCAATTGACTTGGTCCATATTTTGTTGAAGTTGTCACAAAAAATTAAGAATGATGGTTCACTTTTGATAAGGACGGGCTTCAAAACTCAACCTGTGTTCGACTGCCCGAACCGCTGGTTCTATTAGGCTCTCGTCCCTTCCGAAAAAAAAAATGTTTGTTTGGCCTTTTCTGACCGAACCTATTTTTGTAAATTTGGGAAAAAGGTTTTTACTGTACAAAAGAATACCGACCCTAATTTTCAAATTTCCAGAAAAACTTTTTTGTTTCCAGAAAAAAAATGTTTGTTTGACCTTTTCCGACCCAAATTTTGAAAATCTGGGAAAAAGTTTTTACTGTTCTAAAGAATACCGACCCTGATTTTCAAATTTCCAGAAAAACTTTTTTCTTTTCTATTTTTCCAGGCAAAGTAATTCAGCAAAGTATTTTGAACAGTTCCTTTGATCTTATACATCATTTTATAACATTTATCTGCTGTTAAAAGTCTTAAATCATCCATATTCAACCCATAGTTTGGCTTGTTTTACATATGTGCAGCTTTATGGCTGAGAAAAATAAAATAAAATATATTTTTTTCTAAACAAATCAACCACCCAGAACCATCAGTTCTGGAAGGTCAACCACCAGTTGAGCTTTGAAGTCTCCCCTGAGGAATGGTTTGTGTTTTTATTAACTATTGGCTATACTTTGTTAGGTGTGAGTGTTATATGACATGGCTTCAATATGTATATGCTTGCACAAATGTCGACAGTTTAAAAATCCTACATGGGAAAACCAAACCATAAAAAAGTACACCTGTTTTTTCAAGCTATTCATATTTCTTTTCATGCTAACATACGTTAATTTTATCCAGATATCATTTGGAACCAAAGATCTGTCGTGACCAAAATTTTTGTATTCATTTATTGTTCAAACTGTGTTTAATTTATATATGTTTTGGTTTAAGTTTTAAATATTTTGTAAAAACAAACTTGTTAGGTGCCGCTTCAAAACTTAAAGGGACTGGCCTAGATTCTTCCCACTAATTTTTTACTTTTATTTGAATCATTAGACATGTTTATAGTAATATAACCTACATGTAGTTGTCCATGATTTTGAGGAATATTGGAGAAAATTGCAATTCTTTACCTACTTTAATTTTTTACGCCGGTGCAAAAAAGTGGTGTGGGAACAGTGTTTCTAGTTTGATTTCTCTTTTAATATGTATTAAATTATCTCCAGGAGCTTTGTTTGATCTTTTACCTGGTAAATCCATCTGAAGTACAAATTAAGGATTTAGGAAACACAGGATAGTCACACCACCATCAAAGAATGATATATTGTAAATTAATTCTCTCTCAATTTGAGCAATTTGTGTGTAAATTGTTGCGCTTTTTTGAATTTTACTATACTTTTAAGCTTTATTTAGAGCATTTCCATAAATTTTAATTCTAGATGGAATCTAGGCTAGTCCCTTTAACCAGTGGTTGATGCCAGGATCTTCTGCCCATGACATGCTTACAAGACACTGCTAGCATCTAGCTAGACCCTAACAAAGAGGCTAAAGTTGAAATGCATTCACATTCAAAGCAGAGGCTAGCTGCGCGTGTCTTGTAAGTATGTCATGGGCAATATATATTTCCTGGCAGAAATGGGTGAATGTTGATATCAAATGGCAGGTTGTTGACATGATTGATATGACATGCAACAGTGTTGTAACAGCATTTTTGACTTACTACTTTTTTTTAAATTAAATATTTGTATATGTTTTTCAAGTTAGTTTATTTGTAGAGTCTATCTTTACTGATATTTTCTGTTTATAGTTGCCTCACAAGGATAAACTTGTGATTATTTGAACATTTTAACATATTCTTGCCATTAACTTATTAACGCCAATTTTGCCAGTGTTTGAGAAAGGTTATGTTCACTTTAGAAGATTTACTCACAGACAGAAAAAAAAATGGAATCTTCAGTACTTGTTACGTTGACAAACTTGAGGGTACATCTCAAAACTTTCACTGGCCCTTAAGACATTTGCTGTAGATGATTTTTCACTTGTGAGAGCGAATGTATTTTTTATCACTCAGTAATTAAGAATACAATTTTATTGGCTAATAGCTGTAAAAGGATATTTCCGTATTGCATAAGATTTCCTATCATAGAAGTTCAACTTTTTCAACTGATAGGAAATCTTCTGTGTGATATTAAAAAGTTGTATCACGCAGCTCTGTTACCAGTGCAACTAATATCCTTATATCACATTTGGAACATGATAGTTGTATTACACAGCGCGTATAGTTGTTGTGTGTATGAGACTAATGCAATGCATTGTACTATGCGATGCAGATAGAAATGACGCGCATAGCTCTCAAACAAGCCTGGAATACCACAAAACCAAAA
>JXSR01S038511.1:0-10814 GCA_000969725.1 Ophiothrix spiculata
TATTATTACCTGAAACTATTTGTCGATCTTTAATGAGGGATTTTACCTTGTGTGAGAACCAGGGCTTATTGTTAGAATGCTGTCTAACAGTAATGATTGGAAAGAATGAGTCAATTGCATCATGGAGACACCTGTATAGGGCGTCAGCTTTTTGCTGTGTGCCACTAGCATTAAGGATATCTAAGTTGCCCCTCTTTAATCGGGTGAATAGACCTTTTGATGTTATGATGTTTGCGAGAATAATCAGATGGTTTCCATTTGACACAGATATGATCACTCTTTCCAAGGGCAGCCAAAGGGGTTGGAGATTCATGGTATGCATGAAAATTGGAATTAACAAGATCTAATTTGACATTTCCTCTTGTATTGAAAGTCACCTGTAATTATAATTCAAACCGATTATAATAAACAATTTTAGGGGTCACTTTCCAGGAGGCAATTTTAGCTTCCTGATTTTGCCAGTATCCTCTACGCCCAACATGTAAGTAGTGGTGTGGACATTACAGTTATTGCTATGGTCCTTAGGTCCTAAAGGGTCTTCAATTCTGAGTAACATTGGTGAACTGACTAAACAATTAATTTGTTTTTTCCGAGACTACAATCCTCTGATCAAGCCCGTAGCCAGGGGGGGGTGCGGTGGGGGCGTCGCACCCCCCCAAATTTGACAATGTACAAAAAAGGTCCACAAAAATTCCCTAAATACCCACCAAAAGAGGACCTAAAGCACCAAAACATGTTATTGGAAGGCCGTTTTTACCAAAATACTAAACAAAATGCTTGAAAAACTACTGAAAACCCTTTTTTTTTTTTTTTTTTTTTTGCTTGTCACTTTGTCAAAACCACTAAAATTAGTTTTGGGTCGACCAAAACGAAAATTTTTCCTCTGAAAGGTCCACTTTTTGAAAATCCGCACCCCCCTTGACAAAATCCTGGCTACGGGCCTGCCTCTGATACTAATAATGCCGATAATCATGATAATGAGCAATTATTATAGACCAGCAATGCTCTTCCTAAGGTTTTAATTTATTGGCATGAATAACGAACTAATGGTTATGTTTACTTTATCTTATTCATCTAACAACATTAGTACTTTTTCAGCAGTTAACGGTTAAAAGAATTTATTTTTACATATTTTTACGGTATGGGAAATTATTTATTCAGATCTGTATCTCTAATTTTGTAAGATTTAAATGTTTTTATTGTAAATATTCATCACCAAGTCTATTATGTAAAAAGGATGTAATTAGACAGACTTCGTAATCTTAGATAACAGGGGAGTGTGTGATTTTAATGGAGAAAGGGACGTACATTTTTGCAAATACCCTCTAAAATCACATAATTTACGAACAATTTTACGGCTTTCTATAAACTTCACTGGAAATGTGCTGCCGGGAAAATGTCATATGTCCATAAATAAATCTGAATTATTAACTAGGCTAAGTTTGGTTACATAGATGGACACAAGGCTGACAAGGCAATTGCCACGATTGATTGTGCGGCGTTCGTACGAGCGGTTGCGAATTTACATAGAGCGTTCTGATATTTTTAAAACCATTGTTTACGAACATATTATGGCATACGGTCGCAGTTTCGCAAAAGTAAAAAAAAAATCGATTTTAAAAGTTCGTTCAAAATGGTTAAATCAACATCAAAACACTGTTTGTAATAATTGTCCATACGAAGTGTTGTGACAATTATAGACCTAACTATTTTGTATATAACCGAAACTGAATTATTGCACTGTGCATGTATATTGTTTTTATGAATTCTAAATCTAGGACAAAGTAGTTTTTGTTTTCATACCCCGTTTATTACAATATACGAGCTTTGCTTCGTTGTCTGGCACTTTCAATCATCCAGTAGTTCCAGTTTGTCTCTATACTCTATTAATTATATCATCACAGTAAATCCTCGGCTTCTGTTATTCACAACATTGCTGTGGAATCAACCTCCATTAATAGGGCAACAATATGGCTACGAAGGAAACTTCGAAGATGTATCCGCAAAGTTTATGTGCTTTGTCTGTCATTTTGGCATTTGTTCTCTGTTCTGTCTCCAGTCAAGTTGAACAAGGAGATCATTTTCCACAAAATAGTTTATCTTGTAAGATTTTCAATACCGTTATTTTGGATTGTGGATATAGAAACCTTACTGCAGTTCCAAGTATAAACAAGGATGCCACTGTCGTAAGGTTGTTACAAAACAAGATTGAAGCAATTTCACCGACAGCATTCTCGGGTCAATCTCAACTTACATCAATTGATTTGAGCTCAAATCGAGTCATGAATATCACTGGATCACCGTTTTTGCATTTGAAGGCACTACAATTTCTCAATGTAAGTTTTAATCAAATATCCTGGTTAAGTTCTACAGCTTTCCAAGGACTTTCGGAATTACGGACTTTAGATATTGACTCTAATAAAGTAGCAGTACTTCCAGACAATATATTTGCACAATTAACTAAATTAAAGTGGTTAAATCTGCATTTTAACCGACTTAAGGCGTTTCCCAACAAATGTTTATCGCCTCTTAGGAATCTTGAATATTTGATTCTGACGAAGAATCCATACGCTTCTATTAGAATACCCGAGGAATTCAAAGGTCTCACCAAGTTAACAACTTTCAGAATATTTTCTTCACTCGAGTCTGTCAACGTTGGAAAAAATCCATTGGAATATATTGAATCTGCATCTGTTAGATCTCTTATGTTCTTTTCAGGCCCATACATATTTACTGAGATAAAATGGCTTGAAAAAATAAGGAGTATTGTTTCAATGACAACAGGCCCCATACGCAAGTTTGACTTTGTATATCCACAATTGACAAATATGCGGAATTTCAATTTATTACTATTCCCTGATAATAACAGAATCACAAGCGACCTGTTTGCGCCGTTCTGTAGTTTGAATTCGTCTATAATTACTATTGATTTAAGTTCTTCAAATATAAGCACAATTGAAGGATTCTCGTTTGTTTGTTTTCCGTTTTTGCAAGAACTAGATCTTTCTAGTCAGTATGTTCCTACATTTAATACCATCCCTGCTACAGCATTAAGTGGTCTAAACAACCTTCAAAGTCTTTCTCTTAGACGTAATGCATTCCAAAATATACCATCCAAATCTTTCTTGCCATTTTCCAAAACAGGATCCTTAAAGCGTTTGGATATGAGTCATAACAGACTGAGCGGTGTATTTCCTAATGATGCTTTCGATTATGTTACTTCATTGACGCACGTAGATCTTTCACATAACCCTCTAAGATCCATTAGTCAATGGATTAATGTGCTCACTAATCTTACATATCTCAACCTTCTTGGAAGTAGTTCAAAAAACTTGATTCCAGAATATGGACCCACACTTATGAATAGTGTGACAACTATACTGCTAAACAACCCGTTAAATTCTGACATTTTAAAAGACGCTTACTACAGTACGGATTTTCGTTTAAAACTAGCACAAAAAATGCCCAATTTAGCAAATGTGAGTTTATCTTCCATGACTCTATACAGTTTACATACAATTGAAAACTTATCATTCCTTCAGGCTCTCGATGTCTCGGCATCATTTAAAAAAGGAAATCTGATTGAAAAATGGAGCACACTGTTCTTTACTAAACTGAAACTTCTCAAGCTAGCTCAGAACAAAATTCACTCAATGAATCAGTTAGTTTTGCATAGAACTACTCCAAACCTGACTGACTTAGATTTGAGCGAAAACTCCATTACTTCAATTGATCCCAGAATTAACCTTTTATTTCTTCAAACCTTAAACCTCAATAACAATTTGCTCACGTCGCTCGATGTGATAGTCAATAACATAGGACATTTGAACACTTTGGAACTTGCCAATAACTTTATCAAAGTAATAACTACAGTATTTGTAACTGCTGTTAAACAGTCCGATTTAGGAACTTTGAACATTCTTTCTAACCCGATTATATGTACATGTGAGATAAAACCTTTTCAAGAATGGATGTTATCTGATAATCGAGTTTATGTCAAACCTGAAACAAGCACATGTGAAAGCCCTGGTAAATACAAAGGACTAAGCTTGACAGCAATTAAACTAGATTGCAGATCATTTCTGTGGATTTATATAAGTTTAGGTATTATCATTAGCATTATCATGTGTACTTTCGGTGTCCTGTCTTGGCGACATAGATGGTATATAAGGTACAGAACATTCTTGATTCGTAACTGGCGTCGAATACATTACAATGATATCGATCAAAACGGCGGTGAATTTGAAATGGTTGACGTCCCGTATGACGTATTTGTGTCTTACGCACATCAAAGTGATAGAGATTTAGATTGGGTATTAAACGAATTGCGACCTAATCTTGAAGATGGACCAGAACCAGTTAGACTTTGCATTGGTCAAGCACGAGATTTTATACCAGGGTCAAACTTATTTGACTCGATTACTGATGCTATTCACCGTAGTCGAAAAACCATTGTAGTATTATCACCAAGATACGTTGATAGTGAGCTCTGCTATTTTGAAACACAGCATGCGTGGATGCGACTTCTTGAAGAAAGTCGAGATGTTCTGATTCTAATTTTGTTGGAACCTATTCCAGATAATAAAATGACAATATGGCTGCGGCAGCTGCTTTGCAAGAAAGGATGTTTGAGATGGCCTCATGGGAGAGCAGAACAACAATTATTTTGGCGTTGTGTTCGGCAAAAGATAAAGAAACGAACCCTAGTAAATCGGCGATATGATGCGTAAGGTCTGATTTAATTTCGACATACCCCAACACTTTTATCTTAAAAACACACCAGTCATTTTTGTAAATCGACAAATGAAATTATAAGACACCTATGACAAAATATTACATAAAGTAGATTTAACGATTTTTTCATAGATAACAAAAAGAAAGTCGGAGATTATACACTTTGAACTCGGGATTGGATTATACTATGACGAATTGTTAGCGTAAGGTGACGAACGTGAAGAATCAAAAACTTATGAACGCAAAAGCGAGGACAACAGAGTTTTTAACGTAGGCAATCTACGGTGTCGAGAGAATTAGTCAGCGTCAAATGACGTAACATCGATCACTGGCAAGATATTCAAAATAGCAATTTTGCACCTAAACGTCTCTTGCAGTTTGGGCTGCTCCACACGATAACGAATAAAAGCCAGCGTTTACGTCGTTTACAACTAAGGCTGCTTCACGGTATGGCAAATATGGACCAAGAGTGAGATGACAATTTGAATTTTCTTGCTAGATACAAATTCCGTGAATGGACCATTATTATTTATAACAACTCCTTAAAGGTTCTACCCTCTATTCTTTTTTCCTATATGGACATTGTTGTTTTGTTCTCAATATATTCAAGACACATACCTATATTTACATTTTCAAACTTGAATATCATATAATGCGTGACAAATAAGTTTCATGCATAAACTACAGCTGGGAACCAGTTCTCAGAAGATTAAATTTCACTTTCAACTCAGTATTCTTTGCAACTGAAAACAATAAAAAATTGCACTATCGAATTATAAGTTTAACTTATTTGAAAATTGAAACTAATTAGAATTTAGTATAACACGCACTCTCTCTAAAGTATATTGCACTTTTGATTTACACTTTTTGTTTCCAATAACTTTTTAATTTCTGAGGGTTCTTATTTGAAAGTATATACTACAAGTATACAACAATCACGAGAACAAAATATTTTAACATCTGATTGTTCTTAGAAGATGTATGTTGTTCTTTTCTAGAAAGAACTATCAGGTCTTGATGTTACTTCTAAGATACGGTACATGATCTAATATCATTCATTTGAAAAGAACCATGATAACGTCTTCAAATCTTGTTTGTTCTTATAGGATTGTTAATGAGCAGTCATGCCATGTAGCGCTAAACGATCGAAATGGCAGCGCAGGTGATACAATGATAAAACGTCATTTTTCTGCAAGTTTTGGCTTATACTTACACATTTCTGATCATCACAATTTTTGGCGTATATATGGAATAGAATCTCTAGTTTATACATGAACCTTTACTAATGCTTTCACGCCTTTTCATGAATAAGGTCAAACTTGCGTCAACAGACTTCTTCGAAAAAGTTAAAGCCTTTTTGCCGAAACCTCATAATTTAAAGCACTTCGAATAATCCAATTTCATTACAATTTTGACAGGTTAAATATCAAAGAGCGATAATGGTATTATGCATGTATATGATAATTTATGGTACCATTAAACACCCGGAAGAACATTGAAAATGACGCTCAAAACGTGTCAGTTTACATTCGAATTTTCCGTTGTGGAAATTTACCAAAAAAGTTCTACTTAATTATTGTCACAATAAATTATTTGAACGTAAAAGAGTTTCCATGTTACTCTGTTAACCATACATATATTGTTTTTGTCATTTTCAGAAAGGCAACATGGCATATTAAACCAGGTTTTTTTCATCGAAAAAACGAGGAAAAATCAAACATGCACTGTTGAGCGGTTAAACTTTTAAACTCATTTTTTAAACAAGTTCCTTATAAGAAACATGTTCGAAAATGAGCTCTATTTTTAAATATCATAGAAGAACATGTAAAGAAGAACATGCAACCATAAATTATCCCTGATTTTGGCCAAACCTAGAAAAAATTGCAAAGAGGCTGATTTCAACTGAATATGATAGGTATAGGTGAGGAAGGATGGAGGCTGGGGAGCCTTATTTTGCGGGGGTCTTTAAAAAGAGGGGTAATTTGCCCTATGTTTTGCATAAAGCATGTCATATTAAACATCAAATTAAGGGAAATGTAATTTAAAACACTTGGTGATCTTTTTGTTTTGTTACTCTATGAACTTGCAAAACATTGTACCTAATTAGAGACATTATGACCCAAAAGTTTTGTTTTTTCGTTAAAAATAGTCAAAATATTGCTATTGCTATCTCTAAATTAGATTTTGTTTAAAAAAGAAAATACAAAAGAAGCTAATTTCAACTGTTTGTGAAAATTATAGGTGTAAATATTTACAGAAAAAAAAAGGGAGGAAGGGTGGAGTTGGGGAACCTTATTTTTTAAGGGTCATTAAAAAGAGGGGATAATTTGCCCTATGTTTTGCATAAAGCATGTCAGTATTAAACATCAAATTAAGGGAAGCGTAATTTATAACACTGTGTGAATTGTTTATTTTGTTACTCTATCACCTTACAAAAAATATACCTAATTGAAACAATATAACCTAAAAATCGTGATTTTAAAATTTTCCTTAAAAATAAATCAAGTTTTAATTTTTGCTATCATTTTCCCTATATGCGTGTTTATTTAGAAAAGCAAATAGCAAAGAAGCTGGTTTCAAATGATTATGGAGTTAATAGGTATCAATAATAACCCCCCCCCCAAAAAAAAAAAAAAAAAAGTACGGGTGAGTTGGGGTTGGGGAACCTTATTTTTACGGGGTCATTAGATACGTTAATGACTCTAAATTATGCTTGAAGTGTGTCATGTTTGATATCAAATTAATAGAAACTTACGAAGCTTTATTTGTATCATTTCGGGTTGCGGGGCGAAATTTCGCCTTATTTATGGCGAAATTTCGCATTATGAATTTATGACCCGAAATTTCGCCATATCGTATCGCGAAGTTTCGGGTCGCCACACGAAAATAGCCGCCGAACGAAATTTCGACAAATTTCTCGGAATTTGCGTAGTCGCCCAGGTCTACTGATATGACGTATATCCTACAGGCTCTGTATATCGTAAGTCTATCATGTAAACAATAAACAAACTCGGTGATATCTGGATTGAAGATCTCGACATTTTGTGCTTTTGACGTAGCAGAACATTCAGCGTATGCAGTATTAGATATATCTTGATATTCAAGACGATGGACAACCTAAAATTTACCATAAAAACGTAAGTGAAAAGTAATTAAACACAAATGCTAGCATCGAAATTACTTGGCAAAAATGGCCACTTTTTATTTCCCCGTTCAAGTATTGTGCAAATGCAGTCTCTCATATGAATCAGAGTTTAATGCACAGTGGATGCGAATGCATCTTATGGGGAATGTCTGGAAAGAGAGAGAGAGGGAGATTCAATGCAGACTATTTTAAAACTGCTGTTAAAGAAGAAAATAAATTAATGTAAGAGAATCAGAATGACAAGTTGGTGGAAAAAAATACGATCAGGCTCTGACTCTCAGACTGTATTTTCTTCTTTAGCATACTCAGTGCCAGCTTGAAATTATACGTGGTTTTAGAGAACTTTGCTGTCACGGTTGTAGCTTGTAGCTGCTTCAGACGACTACGAATTTGGTAAATCAAATTTTGATCAAAAATTCCAATAGAAAACTCACTTGTTTTGCATATGATTTTGACAGTCCATTTAGCTGGTACCCAGTTTGACTAAAAAGAAGTTTAATGTGTTTGTGTAAAAGTGATTTCTTGTAACCGTAAAATAACGATTTTCTAAGCTGAATCCTTCCGACTCCGATATCGTTACAGTGATCGTGAGACCGCTATGCACGGCAATGCACGACAGTGACTGGATAATTCAGTCTACTGCGGTCCCGGGAATAAAAGGCTACTTCACGCTTAGACTTCTAAATTCAAATAAAAAAATTGAAGTCTGTGCTAACTCAGGCTACAGTCCATTATGCTCTCTTCCTCAGTACATGATCCAGTGGGATGACGTTTTGTGATGCATTGTCATATGACAGCATCTGGATCAGCTGCTTGTACGGAATTTGCAATTTGTAAGCTGTAAGGCTGTTGTGTTTTAGCACGGCACATAATCTGTTGCGAGAAACATTAATGTAATACTATAAAGTGTTAAAAATGAAGCGCCCATGTCACCTATGACATTTTGATTTTTTTAGCCTATTAGATTTGTTTTAGGTAGATATTAATACCCTCCAAATGGTTTGGTTTAAATATGCTTGTTTTTTAGAACTGTTAGTGCCATTTGTTGAATTAAATTTGGAATCCCGAATTTAATTCCATATGTATAGGAAAGTACGCATGTCTGTTTTAACCATTTTCAATGGCAAAACAATTTTTTGACAAAATACACTTGAAGACCTTGGCATACTTGACAACTGTTCCTATTTAAGAGGAACAGTCCTATTTTGGGCAAAAGAAAAGGGTAATTTTTACCGATTCGTTCCTCTTTTTTTTAAACTCACCCTATTATAGAAAAATTGGAAATGTTCCTCTTTTTTGAAAAAATGTGCCCATTTGTCCCTTTTTCCAGTTTTCAAATGTTGGCAAGTATGCCTTAGTGGAAGAAGTGGTTAAGTGCCAAAATACTACTGTTGAGTTATGAGCGTTTAAAGTTCTTAGTTTTTAATAACTTTTAAATCAAGAGGGCTGTTGAATTCGTATTAGGGATATGTACTTATTGGGACGTTTCGAAAGATTGTCTCTTTCAAAATAAGCTTTACTCACTTTTATTTGCAACAGTCTAAATGCTATCATATCAATCATGATGATCAATCATGGAAATGAAATGAAACAAATGAAAATAACATTAATTAATTAAACATTTTGCAATTTTCAAATTTGGATGCGGGCGGGCGGGCCGGCCGGCCAAGAACGGCCTAAGCTACTTTTATCGTTTACAGTATTTACTAATACTGTTGTATAAATTGTACTCAATTTGGACAAATATGTTAATGGTATTGTTTTTTTTTTTTTCCTTTATTTTTTTCACAGGACAGGATGTAAAAAATGTACCTGCACCAGTGGAATGAAGCTTTTCAAACACCTGTACAATTATCCCTTATTTTTCGATGTAATAGTTTATCCTCTCTGCACAAAACAGAAACAATATCAAGGTCCGGTTCGTGTCCTGTTTTCTGACAATGTTCATATATGGCGGATAAATTAAAAGAGGTTTTGGCGGTGTGTTCTTTAAGCCGCTCACCGAGGACTCGCTTTGTTTCTCCTATGTACACTTTATTACAACTGCAGCAAGGGATACGATATACTACACCAGATTGGTCAACAACCTGGGTTTTGTCCTTTGGTGCTACAAGTAATTTTCGCAAAGTCTGATGTGGTTTGTGACACACCGAAACACCGTAGGTCTTAAACACACGTTGTAATTTTTCCGACACACCACTAACGTAAGGGGCAACCACAAAAGTTTTTCTGGTGGAGTTGGTTGCCGCAGAAGTTTCAACAGACTGTGTGGATTTATGGTCTTTAGTAGCACATGCTCGTTTAAAGCTCCAATCTGTATAACCACAGCATTTGAGGGTAGATTTTACGTGGTTAATCTCACTGTCTTTATCAGAAGGATCGGTGACCGCAGTGTCCGCTCGGTTTAAAATTCATGTTAGAATAGGGTTCTGATCACACTGAGTTTATGTTCTAAAGGGTGGTGTGAGTCAAACGCCAGATATTGGTCAGTGTGAGTGGCTTTTCTGTACACACTAACCTTGAGAGCACCGCCGGTGAGCCTAGAAACCTAAGGCATTCTAATTTTCTTGGGTTTGTTTAGCAGTGATCACTCAACAGGCGGTCAATATAGGCGGTCAACCGCCCACAACCCGCGGTTATGGGCGGTTGCTATTGTTATGAACAATGGCAACAGCTCAGAACTGCTGGTTCCGGGCGGTCAACTGCCGGTTGTATTTTGAAGCGATCCCTTACTCAATAATCATGTACATTGTGGCACTACAAGATGCCATTCGCTTTCATCAACAGAAACAATGTTTGTGCAATGAGAGCAACATTCTTTGCAAAAAACTTTGGTATAATGGCAAAAAATAACGCTAAACACCCTACCCTATCCCGACCCCACCCCGTCCTTTACAAAGGACTGGAGAGCTCCGCTCGATTTGTTTTTCAAATC
>JXSR01S038513.1:0-11477 GCA_000969725.1 Ophiothrix spiculata
AACTTGTCATTCTGATTCGCTTGCATTAATTTCTTTTCTTCTTTTTTGAACAGCACTTTTAAATATTCTGCATTCAATCTCTCTCTCTTTCCAGACATCCCCCATAAGATGCATTCGCATCCACTGTGCATTAATCTCTGATTCATATGAGAGGCTGCATTTTCACAATACTTGAAAGGGGAAATAAAAAGTGGCCATTTTTGCCAAGTAAATTCGATGCTAGCATTTGTGTTTAATTACTTTTCACTTACGTTTTTATGGTAAATTTTAGGTTGTCCATCATCTTAAATATCTAGATTTATCTAATACTGCATACGCTGAATGTTCTGCTACGTCTAAAGCACAAAATGTCAAGATATTCAATCCACATATCACCAAAATTCTGTCTAGTTTGTTTGTAGTTTACATGATAGACTTACGATATACAGAGCCTGTAGGATATACGTCGTATTAGTAGACCTGGGCGACTACGCAAATTCCAGGAAATTTGTCGAAATTTCGTCCTCGGCTATTTTCGTCTGGCGACCCGAAATTTCGCGATACGATATGGCGACATTTCGGGTCATAAATTCATAATGCGAAATTTCGACATAAATAAGGCGAAATTTCGCCCCGCAACCCGAAATGATATAAATAAAGCTTCGTACTTTATTGACCCAGTACTTAGTAGAAGGTTCACTGTAAAACAAGTTAACAAAACATGTGTAGTAACTTACTTTCGGAACAGAAGATATTGATTCCTGCGTTGTCAAAACCACTTTTCATCCACTTTCGCGTTTGCGGTTGTATGATTTTGTGGAGGCGACCTCCGCGGAGCGAAGACGATGTCCCCCGCATAGAAACATTGCTTGGAAAAGTTTAGCCAACTTTCTTTTATCGTGGCCTACATTTGGACTAAAATAACTTTCATGATGCATGGTGTTATAAACCGTAACAGATGGTAAATGCCTTAACCAAAGATTTGAAAATCTTTGCCTTTAACATTATTTTTTACCACTCAAAACAATAAAATAAGGTCGATGTTTTTATTTTTGTTTTTACTTTTTTTGAATGAACATTTCTGTTTTGGCTTCCAGTCGGTTACTAATAAGCAATTGTTGATTTGATTCGGCTCAATAACTGATGAAGGCATAAGTTACTGCCATGATACAACAAACCGTGACTGGCACATGAAACACATGAAACAATCTTTAACTCCTCAACGACCATCTGACGTGTCTGAAGCATTCTCTTACAGTTCTTACTCCTTCATTTCTAGAACCAAATGGGACATTGTAAGATTAAGACTTATACCAATTTTACATCTAATTATTTCAAAATTACAAGGGGGGTCCGACAGGGTGATCCTTTAAGCCCTTATTTATTTATCATGGTTGTGGATGTTCATTAGCAATCAATTGACGCGCCCCTTTCTCCTACCCATTTAATTAGGACACAATGAAGTGCACTCAGATTCTCTCTCCGACATTGGGCATCGCATTGTTACGGATAACACGTGAAGGAATTTTGGCAATTTATGAAATATGATTTGTTTTATATAAACCAATATGAAAATGACAAGCGTTTTGCAGTGTAATAAGAGTGTCTAGAACAACTTTCTTTTTCTTGGAATGTTTCGGAAATCATTTTGTAGGGCTAATTTAGTTAGCCTCACACGGTCCCTTGAAGTCAATGAACACTACGTGTGCAATTAACTTTAATTGAAATGCCTACCAGGGAGTCACCAACATGAAATACAGGATGAAATACAGGGTGTTCCAGGAGGAACTACCAGGGAGTCACCAACATGAAATACAGGGTGTCCCAGGAGGAATAAACTCCGATCTTTGGAGGTTCACAACTTATAAATAATGCAATTAGACCTAAAAATTTAACATGTTGCTGAATGATTACCTTGAATATAAAAAAAGTTTATTACTTGTATTGCATTTTATTGATATCAATTGAAAACTCATATATTTCTGATTGTAAATCCAAAACTTCCCCTCAAAATTCAAAATAGTTTTTGAGATATAGCAAAATGTGTAAAGTTAATTGGTATACCTATTTTCCATTTCTTATGTAATTTCATAACAGCCTCATCTCCAGGGTTGCATACTTTGTTTTGCCTCTAAAGAGTAAACAAGCAGCAAACTGAGGGTGAAACCTCACAAAATGCAGGTCAAGGTCAATCAGTTAAAAGTAGATTATACACATGTTAAAATGGAAACCTACACCTTTAAAGAGTGTATATATTCTAGGTTTATGAAAGTGGGTGTGTGTGGGGGGATGATTCGGGTGAAATGAGATGTGTGTTTTATTTTATTTTATTTTTTTAATTTCATGTGTTAAAAATTTATTCAGTGAATCACCAAGCAGTTTTATTCCACTTGGAGGGATAAACAAATAGGTAAATGGACTTATAAGCAGTGTTAATGCATTCAGTTTGAACATGTGCTGTCTTTATTTGACAGTATCACTTTGTTGTACAGTTCCACATCATGCACATCAAAGAGAATTGTTCTCAGATTTGCTGAAATCCGGAGTGCACATTACGTTCAGCAAGAGTTTAGGATAGGTAGATATTTCATTCAGAGTGCATGTTAAGATGAACTTCATGTAACATAATGTTAAACACATGTCGGAGAATTTACCAGCTAGGGCCAAACAGGCCAGGCCAAGATAGGCATATCCCGAGGCATATAAGGTTCCAAGATAGAACAGATTGCTAACAAAATTTAATGTAGTATCCGGCATCTCAACTACACCCAGTTCTGGGAGGATAATTTTTCTGAATTATCCTCCCAGCTTTCAGCCTTACTTAAAAAGCTGTGTAGTAAACTGCCATTGTTTACATTCTCTAAATAGCCTTTTGTACAATAGTTTGAAGCTTCTAACTATACACTAGTACTGCCCATATGTATGAATAGGTGTATGAAATAATAACTGTGTTCAAAATACAAAAATCACTTACCTAATTTTGATATTAAAAATCCTAGTTCCAAATTTGACTTCCATGTTCAGGTGCCATATTTATTTTGATATGTCTTAGGCACCCTAACATGTGCTAATACATGTTTTTTGATTGGATATTGCACTATCACATGACTACTATGATGTCACAAATATTTGCATATTGATACTACATGCTGCCATTGCACATGTGCAGTGCCACTATAGCCGTCACCCAAGCATTCAGGTGCCATCTTTGAATGTGATCAAACCAGCATGCTGACACATTTTCTGAGGAGTTGTCATGAAAAAATGTCATTTTTGGAAATGTTAGAGGAACTTTCATCTACATTTTGTCATATATTTTGAAACACAATAAACTGAGGAATTTATTTTTGTGGGAATGAACTGTTATGGAAATAGGTAAGTGACAAAAAATAGGGATTTTTTTGTCAGTATCAGTATTTTGCAGTTATCACTTGTATGTCACTTCGTGTCTCCCAATACACATGGATAACATTACATACTGACATATACGTGTACATCTCAACAAGATAATAGACTCACCAGGTATACACTGTAAGCAGCGCCCCATGAAGGAGCATTCGCACAGGGGACCAACGGCTTAACGTGACTATCCGAACCACGGAGCAATTAGAGTAAAGTTTCTTGCCCAAGGAAACAAGGAGACGTAAACCGCCTGGCCACACACTTTCAAATGGTCACGTTCATAAAATGGGTGTGTTTTGCTGGTATCTGGTCTTGCTAGGCTATTAGATTAGATTCATTGCATGGCATGGTAGTAGAGCATCATTATCATTCAGATTTATTTGGTATACATTTTTGTATTATTTGGATGGACATGTTCGGACAAAGAGCTACATGTATTTAATCTCTTCTGAAAACCTGTGATTTTTTGTTCATGTCACATGAGTAGAAACTGAATCTACTGCCACTGACAATCTCTGCCATTTAATGTTAATGGAAATATCTATCTGACAATCAATATTGAAACTTGAACAGAAGCCTTTTACACCACTTGTAACGCAATCGAGCATATCATCAAAACCATTGAACCATATCACTTTATTTGTATACACAAAATAGTTTATGACCTGTATATTATAATTTATTTTTGTCGCAAGACCTTACAATGGAAATTACTTCTAATAATGAGCCCAATTTTGTCTAATAAACAATATTCACTGTACAAAATATCATAACTTGTCCACTTGTTACACCCACAATTTGGGCTTACTGTGAGCACGTTGTTTTGTGGCAATCACATTGACCATTGTATACTATAATAAACTTACACCAACTGGCCTTCATAAATAATACATTAGCAAGCAAGGTTTAAGCCATCGTCTCAATATGTCGTGTGAATTTTTTAATTTAGCTACGTTGTTATGAATGTTATTTAACCATTTTTAGTGATTTTTTTTACGGCAGTTGTTTGCGAAACAGTCCAAATACCGTAAGAATTTCGCATATAATGGTTAGAAAATCATTAGAAGGACACCATTCGCGAATTTGAAACCAGTCATAATGCCGTATTAAAAGTAATTGTGACCATACATTTAACAAATAGGCCATAAAATTATAAGTAGTGATGTGCACTTACCGTTAATAATGTGTTGTGGTTGTTATGATAATTAATGTTTGCTTATAAAGTTAGTTACACCCCTATGCACACGAAATAACATTGCAGGGGATAATTCACTCCTGTCGATTGTTCCTGCTATTTTGATGTTTTTAGAGAAATTTAACACAAAGATTTAAGGTCCTATAAAATTGTGTTTTAAAAGATAGTGTATATGGATTTTATTTCCCATATTTATATGCTAAAAATCGCAAAAAACTAGGTTGAAAAAATTATAAAAACACAGTTTGAGCCACTTTACTTGATAATTTGGTAGAAATCTTGAAACTGTATCTTGGAGAGCAGAACTAGGAGCAGTTGCGTGCCAAAAGGGGGTGCAGTTTGGTGAGTCAGTCGGGAAAAATGCAGGGATCTTGACACAAAAAAGATAGAAAAGAGATTTTAAAAAATCAGAAAGAGAAGAAAAATAGTTGTTAATGTTTTGAAAATCATTGAATAACTTGCCGTGCGCTTGCGAGACTTTGAATTTTAATTTGATTCTGATCATTTAAATGTGAAAAAGGTATTTTGCCAATATTCGGTCTAAATTTGCCAAGTTTTACGCAAATTTCAAGATTTGTAAACAATTTTTGACCGAATGACAGATTTTTATCGTGCGTTACGCGCGCGCATCATCAAAGTTGCACCATTTTTCCTCCGACCAGCCGTCCCCTCTAAAAGTTTACCTTCCGCGGCCACTGGTCATTCGAGGGAAACTAATGGTTGTGCCCACCACTTAAAAAAACCTGGGCATGCCGCTGACTAGAAGACTTGAAAACAGGCTTGATACATGATGAAGCGCCCCAAGAAGGAGCATTCGCACAGGGGACCCACGGCTTAACGTGACTGTCCGAACCACGGAGCAATTAGAGTAAATTTCTTGCCCAAGGAAACAAGGGGATGTAAACCGCTTGGCCCGGGGCTCGAACCCACAACCGCTATATTACGAGCCTGCTCGGCCACGCACCAGTACGTGACGGTACATCACATTAATGTAAGTAACCCTTCTTTAGATAGTGAATGCCCCGGGTCGGGTGACTTTGATTCCTAAATGTGCTCATGGGAAGCCCACTGATAAATGACAGAGGTTACTCAAGTTTACATGTTCTATAAAACCTATACCGTAAAGTATGGCAAGCCAGAGCGGACATAAATGCGAATATGAACGCCATGTATGTTGCCCGGGTATGTTGAACGTAACCTTCCTAGGCTGTCGAACTTTAACGCTTTGTATGTTGAACTGACCTGCCCACCTGTCGAACTTTAACGCTATGTATGTTGAACTGACCTCCCTACCTGTCGAACTTTAACGCAAGTACTAAGTAAATTTTCATTTTTTTCATTCATGTTTATTTTTTGGCATTCCGTGAAACAAAATGTAATGTGGCCTTTGGGTGAGAGCACATTCAATTGTTGTAAAATATAACTTGTGGTCTTTGGGTGACAGTGACATTGAAAAACTTGGTATTTTGAGCCTTACGTGTTCATCGTTTCCAGAATGCATAGGACCTCCTCTCCCTAATGAATTTCTAGGCCTATACTAAGAATATAATATATAGTTTATTTTCATACCCTGGTAATCAAGTACAGTTTTAGTACAGCATTCATGAGATGTACATCGGGAACATCATTCGAGTATATTTTAAGTACAATTCTAGTACAGAAAAATCTGTACTAGAATTGTACTAAAAGGGGGGGGCACTCAAGTATAATGTTGCAGGCATAGTGTGACCACAGTTTTTTCAAAACACCCCCTTAAGAGTGATAGATTCTGAAGCCAAAATATACCCTTTTTCACCGAGTCAAGAGGGAGAATTTACTGTTACCGTTTAAACACTACTTTGTAAAAGTACCCTATTTCTTGAATATGAGCTAAAATGACTGCTTTTGATACCCTAAAAGGTGTCACCTGATACACCCTCTTCTGTCCTCAAAAACAAACCTAATTGATCTTTTTTCTTGGTCACGCTAAGCCTGCAGCATTATACTTGAGTGCCCTCGGACTTCTGTCCCTGTAAATACTGAACGGTCCGTGGGTCATCCACATGCATATTCTAAACTTGTTTTTTCTTGAAGCCAATGTGCAAAATGGATACATGTAAATAATTGTAGAATTACATTTGGGATGCCATAACTGAAAAAGTATGTATCTTTGGGTCAGAGTCATTTGGAGTTGTCACCAAAAAATGACCCAGTCAGTCCAAAAAATCAAAACAGTCATAAATGATAGTACACGCTTAGTATGATCATATAGTAATATGTGACACTCAATCACTCCCAAGTTAAAAAGAAATACTCCAAAGATATGAAATGAAAACATTCATTACCAGACAACATACCACAAGTTAATGCTACCCTCCTTAATTCACTCTTGCGACATTGTCTTTTTAAAGACATTTCTTGTTTTGATTCTATTGTATCCTTTTAAAGTTATGACCCTCCGAACCTAGGAGTTAATTATTCTTTCTGGGACACCCTGCATTTACATGTTGGTCAGGTTAGGCGCAGATTGCAGGTCCGAAATAACAATTCCGTAACATGGCAGGCGTTGCAGGTGGATTTTTCTTTTATCAAAGAAATTTGGAATCTTTAACATAATTTTTTTTTTCAAATTGATTTAAAATGTGTTTCTTAGAGCTGTATTATATGATAAGCAATATGTCAAGGTTTGGAGTTGCCATGACAACGAATCTACGTTTGTGGGTTTATTTTCTTTGCATTATTATCTTTTCATACAAATTAACAAGAGAATACATGGATTGAAACAAAAAAGTGCAGCAGTACAAAGAAGTTGTGAAGCATTAAAGGTGTAGTTCCTATTTCAGCATGTGTATAAGGCTAATGAAACTTGATTATTAGTTTCCCGTCACCCGCCCTCATAACCTTATCAATTTGACCAAAACTTTCATTATTTTCATTAAAAAGTCAATTATCCGACATTTGAAATGGAAATAATCAAAATTGAAACTCTCAAAATGTCTGACATCCCCTGCTGATCATAATGAGCAGTATTTCTAAGTTGTAAGGGTAGAGGATGTAGTAAATAATGAAAATTAAAGGATTACCTCATGTTTCTATTTATTGTAAAAATTGCAATTTTCTTTTCATAAAAACAAATTCAAATCTTTTCTCAATCTGTTGCAAAATGTCTGTAATGGTGATCTAAGCATTAATGCCTGTTTTAGGACTATCTTTTATTAACAATATAGGCAATAACCATGTAAATGAAAGTTTTGACAATAATGAATTTTTCCAAAATAATGAATAATGAAATCATGACCTCATATTTTTTGGGAAAAAATGTGACGGGAAACTAATAATCAAGTTTCATTAACCTAATATACTTTTAACTGATTGACCTTGACCTCTGAAATGCATTGTTTCAACCTTGACGTGTGTCTTGTTTATTGAGAGGCAATTAACTGATTGACCTTGACCTCTGTTTCTTGAGAGGCAAAAGAAAGTATGCAAACCTGGGGATGAGGCTGTTATGTAAATACAAAAGAAATAAAAAAATAGGTATACCAGTCATTTTACATTTTATGCTATATCTCCGAAATTATAAAGAATTTGGAGCTGAAATTTTTGGATTTATGATATGAAAAATATGGGCTTTGGCATAGAAAAATATACTACTTCCGGTTGAGCTCTGGGGATGAGAATATGATAGGAACCTACACCTTTAAGAAAGAACATCAATTCAAACATAGTTGTTTTGCAATGTTTTTGAGATCTATATGTTCACATCCCTGTTGGAATTCTGTGCATGTTGCCAACCTTTCATACTTTATATTTGACTAAATCCAAGTAAAGTTGGTGTTATTGCTCTGGAAAAATTTGATAAGGGCGTTCACTCCACCATTATAAATAAAACAAAATAAATACAAAACTGTACTTTGTAATGCTTTTGAAATTTTATTTCAATTTCGTAACATAGTTTAAACATGTCCCATAACTTTCCATATTTTAGTCCTAACATGATAATATTTTCCAGATCACAAAATTGAGTTTACAACAACCTTTAATTTTTTTTTTTTTTTTACAAATGACCTAAAAAATAATATGGCATATTTCAGAAGTAAATTAATCCTTTAGATATTCAAACAAGCTACAGAGTTGTTCATCAAAAATCGATAATGATGCATCCATGCACCCAGGTACTTTCATCCCGCAAGGTCGTTGAAATAATAAAAATACTTGAACGCATCGGATGCAGAGTTGTTGATTTGTGATGAACAACTCTGTAGCGTGTTTGAATACCTTTCAACAACAAAAAACTTCCAAATTTTATGTCTTTAATTTAACAGAAATCTATCATCATAAAATATTTATCAGAATCTGAAGAAAATGCCATTTCTTAATGTCTGTTGCTTTGCTGTTATCAACTTGCTTAATACTCTTCCCTTGCACCAGGCTTTGCACGTATTCAATTTCCCCACGCACGATGTACACTGCGATGTCTTACGTGTACTGCAAACAAATCAACAATACTACGCTTGTGTATAGGAAGATACAGTGAGTTGTTGAATTAAAAAGAAATCTTAAGTTAAATCAAATCATTACCAATTGAAAACAATGTAACATCTATAGGCAAGTGCGGACATCCGGAAGTCTTGTTGACATCCGGGACCTTTGTCCGATATAACGCGGTGAAAACAATTGCCGACTCCCTGTTCAACTCATTGGAGAAAATGATGGCTCTCGGAAATTTTTATTGATTCTAGCAAATTTTCAAAATATTTTGATTCCAGAATCATGTGAGATGTGTGGAATTCAAACCACAACAAGATGACAAACACCTCATCATCATGTCACAGATTTCCTTCTCGCTAAAAAAGGAAGAAAATGAAGGAATGCCTTGCTGAAGTATTGATTGTTTTCACCACGTACGAAGTTCAATGCGAGTTATTTTTAGACCACTGTGCTGCGTATGACGTAGGTCCACTTTCGTCTGTGCTAGACGCACCTTGGGGTGTGGGGAACGCAGCACACGGAGTGCATTTTCAACCCACTCTGCGTACTCTGAATTTCTGCCTTCTAAATGGAAGGTATGCCAGTGTATGAATGAGCATTCATACACTCCGCAAGTCACTTAGCCAATCAGAATGCAAGAATATAAAGTATGCAGAGTGCAGTGAAACTTCACAATGCACTGCGCTTGTTGCGTTCCAGTTTACGTGGTGGGCGTTTAGTGCATATGAATGTTTCATTGTTTTTTTCGGGTGATGATTTATTTTTAGATTAGAGAAGATTTGTACTTTGATGGTCATATTAAAGGCCTTATATCTTTTCACAGAAGGTACAATATTATTTTTCTGTTGTGTAAGAATTAGATTAATAAATTTGCATTCCATTATGCTCGTAAAATGAGACAAAATCAATGCACTTGCGGTCAATATGGATTGCTATCCAATGCACTCGGCTCCTACGGGCCTCGTAAATTGGACGCATCAAAATTGACTGCGCGTGCAATGATTTTGTCTCATTTCACTTACGACATGAAAATTTATTAACCTACAATTAATCCAATATAGTGATTATAAAATACAGATACACATAGATACAGAGATAATATAATGAAAACAAGTTCTACATAGGCATGCTGCATAAGAGTAATGTAACTGAACATCATTGTGATATCTTAAAATAGATATCAGATGATTTTACAATACTGGTATACCAAAAAAATGTATTTGCCTAATTGGAAATGTCACCATTACATTCATTTATACATGAAATGCACAAAAGACATTGCATAGCTACCAAAAAGGTAAGGAGGCATGTATCAAAGTTTTCTTCCAATATCAAGATTTTCAAAAAAATTATCATTATTTTCACATGCCACAAAAATGAATGTTCAGCAGTTCCATTATTAGATAGTTGGGTCCACAAGCGTAAAAAGTAAACCTGGATTATTAAAAGTTAGACACAAAACTAAGTGGAATTTGATCTTTAAATAATCTTAGAGACATTTTTGATTATTATACTTTTTAAAACTTTGATTCATTTGTCTGTTTTAAGACATCTATTTTTAGTCAAACAAATCTTAGCCATAGTATATATTTTTTCATATAGGCATTAAAGTCATAAACACATTGTATGACTAAGATAATATATAAAATGAATTTGTTTACATATTCATTTAAGTTTAAGCTGCTAGTTAATAACAAAGCTTGTAAATGAATAGCACTTCTTGTAGATTATTCTGACATTCTTTACAATATGTGTAATGTTTTTCACAATATCCTTGCAACTCTGAACATTATATATATCATAAATGCTGTATACTCCCGCTCGAAAGTATTCCGCATAATTAAAAACGTTCAGATATCTCATTTTTTTATAATAAATGACCTAAAATCATCAACGATTCATACTAGTATAGGTAACTTATCTATTCAATATGAATAAATCGATGTTTGTTTTAATATTTATTCTTCCATTGCCATAGAAATGTACAAATACACCACATGTACAAATCTTATTAATATGTAACTTATCAATTTTTCATAAACTCATTATTACCTTGTAACCAGATAGAATATTTTCAGGTTGTAGTTAAAGTTTTAAAACAAATGCGCAGAAATGTATATAAACTATTTTTTTTATGTGCAGACGAAAGTAGTAATGTGCATTACACGCCATATTTTTCAAATTATAAAAATGCAATGAATGCAATTCCAGGTTAGTTAGTTCGATAACACTGGTCTACAAATTTTCAAAAAATTCAAATATCTGTGATGAAACATACCTTCCTTTGTCAATTTTGGGCTGCTGAGCATGAATATGACCATTAAAAAATCCGATTAGCTCTAGTTTTTAAGAATTTTGCGATTAAATATTTTACATGGCAACGTATAGGAGCAATACACAATGTGGTAGATCTACATGCATTTTATGTATA
>JXSR01S038513.1:29652-41451 GCA_000969725.1 Ophiothrix spiculata
GCCACTGAAATTTAGGTCAAAACTTGAATAGCCTCCTGAGCAGAAAATGTAGTTAGAGCTAAAATTGTGTAGTTTTTCAAAAAAACGGGGTCAAAAGAACTGAATCACGCTGAAAATGGATGATCTATAGTGAGCGGCCTGGCGCCAGGCTGGCGGCACGGTGAAACTTACGGGGTCTTGACCGCCAGACGTATATACTGCACACTTATGTCTGAGTCCCCCCCCCCCCCCCCCAGGAAAAACTAGGGGGTTTTCAATTATTTTTACAGAAAGCATGCAAGAAGATAATTTTCGGCTCATTTACGATGGAGTCACCATAGCTATTAAAAAACTTAACAAGTAAATAGAGTGACTGGGCCGGATCGGGTCCCGGAGCCCGGGTCCGGGGTGTGGATCCGGGGGGCCACTCAAGTATAATGTTCCTGGCATATCATGACCACAGTATTTCAAAACACCTCCTAAGGGTGATTGTTTCTGAACCTACTTACCTTGTTCCCCTCAACCCGGGATTTAGTACTGATACCTTTTTCATACTAGGTCTACGGTTTGAAAAAGTAGGCCTATTTCTTAATAATGACTGTTTTTGAGCTTTTTTGATACCCTAAACGGTGTCACCTGATACACCCTTCTGTCCTCAAAAACAACCCTAATTCAGGCTATCTCGGTCACGCTATGCCTGCAGCATCATAAGTCTTTGGTGCCCCCCCCCCCCCTGGGGTACTCAGTACATCATCATCGATCAAGCCCTTCCAGATTTCACCCTAGGCCTAAATCTTGAATGTTGATTTGGAACCCTTATCACCGTATCAAGTTCAAAAACCTATACTATACGGCGCGTTTCATTGACACTGCAAAAACTCCAGTGGTGTTTCCATATACCTGTCAAGTCTCCCGATTTTAGGCAACACCGCACTGTCGGTGTTATCGTTTCTGGTGTTAATTTTGGTGTCAGATTTGCAGATTAACACCTTTTACGGTGTTAAAACATTGCATGTATAATCTAACTATAACACTTTGGAGGTAAATAACATGTTACGTCAAATAGTTTTTAACAACAACCCCAGTGTAAATTGAACACCATTGGATTGAAACCATATTGACACCGGAGACGGTGCTAACTTTACACCGTCAATGATTAATGGTGTCGAATCAACACCCAATGGTGCCAAGTATGAAATTAATGCTCAATAAGTGTAAAATTCTATGTACAAACTTATGGTGAAACTTGGGCATCGTGGCAACTCTATAAAAAATATAAAACAATACAAAATTGTTGTTCTTTTGCTATTGGTAATGAATATGGTCCTTCTAGAGCAAATATAAATGATTATATAAATTTCAGCGTCTACAGTGCGCGTGCTCACGGCGTTTTCAGACGTCTTTTTGGCCGATTTTTGCGCACATAAAATTCAATGTTTTGCCCCTAATTTTAGAACAGAAAAATATTTTTGAGTTCTGATTTCAGATTTTTGGTTCTGTTATAACCCCCTATTAGTGGTGCAAGTCCCATTAAAAAATGTCTGCGCGAAAGTGGTTTTTTTAAGGGGGGGGGGGGGGGCTTGGGCACCAACGGAGGAAATTTCTGTTGGTATCAATGAATCAATGATACAAGTACTTGCATAACATGCATACCCCATGAAGGAGTCTATCGTACAGGGGACCCACGGCTTTACGTGACTGTCCGACCACGGAGCAAGTAGAGTAAAGTTTATTGCCCAAGGAAACAAGGAGACAAAAACCGCCCGGCCCGGGGCTCGAACCCACAATCTCTGTATTACGAGACCCGTGCTCTAACAGCTAGGCCACGCTCCCCTCTATGCTAGGCCACTATGGGAAATACCTTGGTCACTTAAGTGTTAAGTTTAACACCATCGGTGTTAAAAACTGACAAGGAAAAAATGTTCATATCATATGCGCGTCTTAAAGAGGTTTTCTCAGCGATGCAAAATCATATCGAATCTAAAATAAAGAATATAGGTCGCCGTGCTCGTTTTTGAGATGCAGCCATTTCAGAAAGTACACATTTTCCCCTAAACTTGCCCGATTTTCCATGCAACAAGTATTATAGGGAAAGCTCAAAACAGTCGATCATTATATACTTGTAAATTAGTAAATGCTCCGTCACATTTTTTTGATGATTACATATGTTAAAGCATTTTTGCGTGCACTTCAAATTACTGAAATAAAAAATAGGGTCACCGTGTTAGTTTTCAAGAAAAATGACAAAAACGGACAGTTTCAATAAAATTTGATTACTTTGATGGCACATCTGGGTCTGCATAATTTCCCGCGTATACATTGGCGTGTCCAGGGTGGTGGCGGGGGCTGAAGCCCCCCTCAGAGTTGCAAAAATCATGTAGAATCAGCCTAATTTTGACAAGTTTTGACATTTAAACTCCCCGCACAAATCACCAAGCCCCCTTAAGCCCCCCCCCCCCACCCCACCCCCGCAAGGAAAAATCCTGGACACGCCAGTGGTATATATTACGTAGCGATGCGGCACGTATGCGTTCAGTGTAATTTGCTCACGCAAAAGGGATGCAAACATTTTTTTGATTTTTTTTACTATTAATCGTCCTGCAGTCGTTAGCAACTGCATCTCTGAGAAAACCCCTCCATAGTCTCAAAATGATTAATGTCATCATGACCCGGGGAGGGCACTGACCTAGAAAGGTGACTGTGATATGGGTATGTGCGGCCCTCAAGACCCCCTTTTCACGCCCTGCCCGGGAGCTAGACCCCCATTTTCAAGCACAATCATTAGTTCACACGCCCTATTTTTTAAAACCTAGCCTCATTGTTTTGGAATTTAGTTCCTAAGACCCCCATTTCAGGAAGAAAAAAAATGCGAAATCTTTGATTGTAGAGCCCAAATTTAGCCCAAAAATTCAGTTCTCAAGGGTCATTTTTGGGTCACTTGAGTTCTCTAGACCCCCCTTGTCAGAGCCAAACTTCCGTTCCATAGCCTAGGGTTTCGGATATCGGGGCCGCACAACCCTACCAAAACCAAAGTTGGGTGCCCCCCCCCCCCCCCCCCGGATACCATATACAGTATACAAGGGACCATTCCACGTCCACAACCCTATTTTTGTAAATTGAGGAGCGTTGAAGGATCATTTTGTTATTTGTTTCCAAGCATTCTCTTGGTGCAGTCAAGCGTGACCAAGACATTCAATCACCCGCTTATCATTCCACTACAAAAAGACATAATTTCCATATGACCACTCAACTTGAGTAGCGAAGTGACCTTGAACAAGGCGGGGAGAAATCAAATCTGACCTAAAAATCACGTTTTTGACCCATGTTTGTTGTTGCCCCCTTACCAGTACATGTTGGAGGGGGAAAATGATCACATTCGTTAATTTTCATCATAAATTGACCTTTACATAAAAAGATTGTAAAAATATTTTATTCCAACGTTATGAGCAACTACTATATAGTATATAGGGCCTACAAGTAAAACCCCCGTTTTCACCAAAGGAAGAAGATGTAAATGGACTATTACGTTTTGTGTGGCAGAGATGAGAATAAATTCAATTTTAAGTAACAAAATGTTGAAAACCATTCGCAGGGTAAAGTGCTCAACCATGAAATATGATATGCGCAAACCATGACTTCACGTGACGGCGTTAATGCCGTTAAACCAAGTAACAACGTCGCATTTGTTAGTTGTCATATAATTATACTTTGACCTTTAACTTGAAGAGAGAATCTCTATTAAGGGGACTTTCTATAACACAGTTTTGATTCCTCGAAAATGCTACAGCTTTCGTCACATGTGTAATTATCCATGAGCGAGATTTCACAGCACATTAAGAATCAGTTCACCATCTGGTAGGACAGTAAAGATGTATCGCCATTTTATACATGAACTTTATGTGGTATAGAAGTTTGATAACTCTGCAAAATGATTCACCGCCTATCTGCCCATGCATCATCATTGCTATTTTAAAGATCTATAAGCCTAACTGGTAATAAGATGCGCTTTATCTCTCCGACGTATTCCTATAAAATATTTTTCAGTCGGTATTCTGTATCTGCGTTATCTGGTTGTAGTACTATGGGGTGTAAACATTGCAATGCAAAGCCAACTCAAGATAGGCATATCCCAGGGGGCACTCCCATATATTGGCATGCGTCATGCTCCTGTCGATAGACCCCCTTTTTTTGCTTCGCTCTCACCCAATGACACCCCTTTTCACTGGGCTGTCACCCAATGACCCCTATTATTTTCAAAGTCAACCTTTTTTTATGGTGACTCTCATCCATTGCCCTGATTTTTCGAGAACCTACACCGAATGACCTCCTTTTTTCGCTAAATGTGTCGATTTTTCGAAAATTTTACAAAAATTTCGAAGATCAACAATTTCGTAAATGTCAAAATTAGCCTTATTTTATTCAAAAACTGACACCAAATGACCCTGTTTTTCGCTCTTGCCAATAAATTGCTCGAAATGACCTAGTTTTTTGACCCTCTACACCGAATGACCCCCTATTTTTCAATGTATTTCTCACCTATTGCCCCTACATTCCGAAAGCCGGTAGGAGCAGGTACGTCACTTTCATATTTGAGTGCCCCCCCCCCCCCCGGGAGGCATATAACATACCAGTCCGAAAAAATCCCGAGCTAGCATTGTGACTTTCCAATACAGGAGCGTCGGAAAGAAAATGAAAGTGGTACGGCCCTGGTAAAAGTGGTGCGGCCCTTAGTTTTAAAAAAATAAGGAAACAACTAAGCCACCGAATCAAAATAAATTATGTTTATTTTTGTATTTTTTTTTGGGGGGGGGGGCTGAAAAGTGGTGCGACCAAAGCCCACACGGGCTACACGCTTCCGACGCCCATTTTCCAATACAAATTTATTGTCAGTTGCACTGGGCAGTTACACAACTGTGTAGGTGGATACATTATCAAACTTATATGGCTGATAAAAATTGCGGGACATTTTGTTCTCATCGCTGACATGGCAGGCATACCATAGATAGTCAATTATCGATGTCAAATAATGTCACTTATGACAAGTATGTGGTGTTACCATGGTGAAGAACCATATAGGATTGGTAAGGTGTTTGCGGGGATGATGCGCATACGGTTTGTCTCATGTTTTACATAGTAGGGCTGTAATATTTACTTGTAATACCTAAAAAAATATCAAACCAAAGAATATAAATGATCCGAGAACTTTTACGAATAATACGAACAATGTTAATTTTCCTGGTTTCATGTGCGATTTTGTCAATATGCTTTCTTCATACACGGATTCAAATAGTAATTTGTAATTCCTTGGTGACTTTAATCTGCACTATGATGACCCAAATGAATCTTGTATGAAACGCATCAACGCTGTGTTATCTGATTTCCAACTCTCTCAACTTGTTGACAAACCAACCCATATTAGGAATCACATTCTTGATTGGGTCGTTGTAAGAAATGAAAATCCACTTATGACCTTCGAAGATGTACATATTTATCCGGGGATATCAGATCATTTTGCTATATTTGGACAGATTGGCATTTCAAAACCTGCTCCTATTATGCGTGTTGTAACTTCGCGAAATCTGCGGGCAATTGATAAAGATCAATTGAAAACGGACTTGTCTGCGCGGTTACTTAACATAAATAGCTCAACTGTCGATGGCCTTATTGACATATATAATGATTCCCTCAATCAGACTCTCGATCAGCATGCCCCGTTGGTAACTAGGAGTGTTAGGGACAGACCATCCGCACCTTGGCTGACTACTGAAGTCAGGAACTCGCGACGTACACGACGACGTGCTGAACGACTGTGGCGCAAAACAAAACTCTCTGTTCACAAGGAGGCGTACATTAACGCAAGAAATGATACTTCCAAATATATTTCTGCCGCTAAGAAAGAATACTATATGAGTAAAATTGACTCTAACGGGTTTTCCACAAAACAACTTTTCAAAGTATCAAATGAGCTCCTGGGCAAATCAAAATCTTCTGCACTTCCATCTAATATTCCTGTTGATGAATTACCCGACAAGTTTTGCCAATTTTTCTCGGACAAAATAACTGGTCTAAGAGAGAAATTAGATTCTCGGCCTAGTCAGCCTCCATGCTTTGCCATTTATGATGGTCCTGTGTTTGATTATTTTTCTCCTGTTTATGAAGAGGATATATTAGTTCTTATGAAAAAAATGTCCACTAAAAGTTGCATCTTGGACCCACTTCCGACTGAGCTTGTCAAACAATGTGCCGAGAATCTAGTTCCTCTGATAACTCGCATTGTCAATGAGTCCCTTCTTTCAGGTACTGTTCCATCTAAGCTTAAAGAGGCTGTCGTCGTCCCTCTCCTGAAGAAACATGGACTTGACTTAAACAATCTTAAGAATTTCAGACCAGTATCCAACCTTCCGTTTATCTCAAAACTTCTTGAGAGAGTGGTTCTGCAACAATTACAGCAGCATCTCTTTGACAATAACTTACTGGAAAATAATCAGTCTGCTTATAGAAAGGGTCACAGTGTAGAAACCGCAGTACTGAGTGTCATGGACAACTTGCTCACAAGCTCTGACGAGAAATTAGTCTCGCTCGTCGCCCTCCTTGACCTCAGTGCTGCGTTTGATACGCTTGACCATTCTATTCTGCTTAAACGCCTTGAAACTACATTCGGTATCAGTGGTATTGTTCTCAAATGGTTTTCTTCATATATTTTTCAAAGACATCAATCTGTTATTATTAATGGCAACACATCAAATCAGCGCCCACTTTTATATGGAGTTCCTCAAGGCTCTGTATTGGGGCCAGTGTTGTTCACGTTATATTCCCAATCTCTTTCAGATGTCATCAACTTACATAATTGTTCCTTCCATAAGTACGCCGATGATACCGTTGTATTTCAAGGTGGACCACCTGAGCAGTTTGATTTAACTAAAATGAAAATTCAAAAGTGTATAGTTGATATTTCACATTGGATGGACAGTAATAAGTTAATGTTGAATAGTGAAAAGACTGAGGTTTTGATCGTGGGCACCGCTTCTCGTGTAAAGCAAGTCGCTACCAGTTCAATCGAAATTTTAAATTCTGATGTTCAAATACAGGAGTCTGTTAAGTACCTTGGGGTTCGACTAGATCAAACGCTATCCATGTCCAGTCACATCAGTGATGTTTGTCGCTCGTCATTTCTGTCTTTAAGACGTATTGGCTGTATTCGATCTTATCTGTCTGATAGAGCTACATCTTGTCTAATCAATTCTGTAGTAACATCACGTCTTGATTTCTGCAATTCATCATTGACCGGCATCACCACTGATCAACTTAACAGACTTCAAAGAATACAAAATTGTGCGGCTCGCTTAATCATGAAAAAGAGGAAGTATGATCATATCACCCCTGTCATACATGAGCTTCACTGGCTGCCTTTAGACTACCGAATTAAGTATAAATTAGCTGTTCTTGCTTTCCAGCACTTTGACGGTACTTTACCATCCTACCTGTCTGCTACGCTCTGCACTTATGAACCTGCTCGATCATTACGATCTTCTTCTGAAAGACTTTTGAAATCTCCTCGTGTTAGTCTAAAGTCAGCCGGTGAACGCTCCTTTCATTTTGCTGCCCCGGCTGTTTGGAATTCTCTTCCTAACAGCCTCCGTAACATTCATTCTCTTCCTCAGTTCAAGAAACATCTTAAAACTCACTTTTTCGTCAGGCTTTTCCGGATTCACAGATGTAACTTGTTTGTTTTCTTCGTTCGTGCGCATTGAGATCATTTGATGAGTGTGCGCCTTATAAGAACCCTCCATTATTATTATTATTATTATTAATAATAATATCAACAACTATATCGGCGTTTATATTGCACATTCTCCATAGATACAGTATAGTAGTTTTCTAATTATATAGTATGCAGTGTGTAAGATAAAGGGAACGCACGGCCTGTATTTATACTGGTCGGATTGCCCACCTCTCTTTCAAATCGATCATGTCAGACTGCACTTATTTGTTACAATTGCGGTAAAGGAGATCGCCACACGAGTCTGTTACCTTCCAAGCATTGAAGAAATGCCGGTACCCGTTTGACACCAGGTTGGACAGAAGCACATTTATTTATTTATTTAGGCTTTCGCCAAGAAAACCAACACTTGGTACTTGGTACAAAGTAAGCTAAAGGCATTAGCTTATCTTCAAGTGAACTCCAAAATGTTTTCAAATTCAGTTTTTGAATGCAGGAGGAGACCAGAGTACCCGGAGAAAAACCTGCAAAAGCGAGCATGCACATAAAGTGCTGGGCCGTGAATCGAATCCGGGACATCATTGGTGCAAAGCGAGGGAACTACAGCTGGGCGTATCCGCTTACCCCCATGTCCCATCAAATTGCATTATGATGATTCTGACTGCAAACTATTTTCAATTGCATGATGAAGTATCAAAGGGGACACTATGGGCATTTTGAATTTCAGGTAATGCAGTCTGATGGAATAAGTTGGGGAAGTTTAAACATGTCAATGGGATGGATATGTGGGGTGGGATGTGTGGGGTCAATGTGTGGTTGGGTGATGGTTTAAGTATACATTGTGGGTGTATTTCGGCATTGTGTGGCTTCCCCAGAATGAACCATTTGAAAACGCAGTGGGCGTGCCAAAGTGAACCGGGTTTTTTTTACTCCCATAATGATCGGGCGTGTCTATTGTATGTTGTATGTACAGGTGTGGGGTGTGTTTTGGTGTGTGTGTCATTTTTAATGAACGACTTGTCATGTTGTCCCAGAAAATGTTATTATTGAACTGAATACTTGGTGCCGTGTTGTGGCGCATCATATCATCTGAATCCCAAAACATGAAACTGTACCCTAAAAGCATCACTTTCCGTAAACACACCTCCCACAACACCTAACCAACCAGTTTAGTTCTTCACCATAACACCACATAACTGTCATATGTGACATTATTTGACAATGAAAGTGGACTATCTATGGTATATCTGGCGTGTCAACCAGGGCCCAAATTCATGAAACACCGCTAACTCTAGTTGGCTGCTAACTCTTTGTCTACCTGTCAAAATTTGACAAGAATACAATAGGTTAGCAGGCAACTAGAGTTAGCGGTGTTTCATGAATATGGGCCCTGGAGAACAATTTCAAGTACATTTCTTTTCAGCTTCACATGCGCAAACCATCAATGTCTGAATGACGGCTTCAAACCAAGGTGTACCGTTGCATAAAGTTTGTTGTCATACTTTGACCTTTAAAGAGATCATCTGAGGGCTTGTTCACACATGTGAGCATTTCTGCAAATGTCGATGGTTGCCAAATCAATCGTGCACGTTATTTCTTTGTTTGTATGGAATAGATATTACACAATTTATTAACATTCTAAATTATCTTTTGATACTGTATTTTTCCACACGCCTTCAATTTCAATAACGCCTATTTTGTCAAAACAGTACGACCATGTTTATGGCAAATTTTTCAAACAAGATCATGAATAAAAGGGAATATAAACCACCTCTGTCCTACAGACATTTACCAAACCAGTTCGGTTCTTCGAAACGGCGACATCACAGAACTGTTCTAGGTGGCATTACTTGACAATGACAATGATAACGGACTGTCCACATGATCCATGGTATGTCAATCGTGTCTATCGTGTCAACGATTGCAAACAAATTCAATTTCAAGTACATATCTTTTTCCGCGCACCCTAAGAATATCATCCCCAGACTAGCCCATCCCCGCAGACATCTCCTAACCGACCAGTCTGGTTCTTCACAATTCATGGTATCGTATAACGCTACATAACTGTCATATGTGACATGTAGATAAAAACAAAAAATATCAATATGTATGACTATCGCGTCAACGATAAAAATGATGAGGGGAAAAAATAATTTCAATTACAGCTTTGGATGCCTATTGAAACCATTAATATTTGAAACCTCACATGACTGTTCTAAACGAAGTTACACCATTGCCTAAATTTTGTTAAGTTTGTTTTCATATTATACTTTGACCTTTTAAGAGAGAATCTTTATTTTCGTCACCTGTGTTTTTATCCATGAGCGAGATTTTACAGCACATTAAGAATCAGTTCACCATCTGGTATAGACGTTTAAGATGTATCACCATTTTATACATGAACTTTATGTGGCATAGAAGCTTGATAACTCTGTGAAATCATTCACCGCGTGTCTGTCCATCATCATTAACTAGTAATTTTTATTTCAGGTTATGTTTTATCTCACCGACTTATATTCTCCCACATAAATCATTTTCAACAGTTTTCTGTGTTTATTTAAAGGTACATATCGCATCATCCAAATTCCAAAATAAGAAATGACTTGAACACAAAACCATGCAAGTATCAATCTCTGCGCATACCGGTATGGTTCTTTGAATGTCTGGCGCAAGATACAAAAGTACGCTAAAAGTCCGGGATAAAGACTTTGAAATTGTGTCCAACACCGCTGATATCAGCTCACGCGTGTCTGACACCGTTTCTGTGCTAGGCCACCTTAACAATGAGCACAAATTGAATTTAAAGTATCTATTTTTTAAGCTCCACATTGAATGACATGCACAACCATTGATGGTTTGTGCATGACATGCGTCATGCACAAACCATCAATGTTTGAAACCTCACATGACGGCCTTAAACAAATCATACCTTTGCATTAACTTTGTTGTCATATAATGATACTTAGACCTTTAAAAAATATATTATTTATCAAGGGATATTCTTGACCCACAGCTTAATGTTATTGTTATCATCTTTAGTTCTTAAACTGCTGCAGCTTTCGTCAAATGCGTGATTTTCCATGATCGAAATTTCACAGCACCTAAAGAATCAGTTCACCATCTGGTAGATTGTAAAGGTGTATCACCATTTTATACATGAACTTTATGTGGGATAAGAAGTTTGGTAACTCTAAGTTATTTACCGCGTGTCTGCCCGTCATCATTGCTATTTTGAAGATCTATAACCATTTAATGAGACGTGTTTTATCTCTCCGACTTACATACTCCTATAAATCTTTCAGAATTGATCCATATTGTGATATATATATAGTTATAGTGTCTAGCTAGACGCTATAGCTGCGTCTTGAAAGTATATATGGGCATCAGACTACTATATTGTAGTAAGTTTTCCAAATCCTAATAAGTACAAACGTGTATAACTCTAGGTCTGATCACATGGAATGATCCATTGTAATATGGCAATGCACGTTCAGATTAAAACATCGAACTTACGACATTTGAATGTCTAACTATATTGTAAGTTTTCCAAACCCGGGAAAGCCAAGTAGTATAACATGACAATACCTAATACATCAAAGTTGTGATGTTGCAAATAGCTTCAAACGACATAACATTTTAGACATTTGACTACAATGTTTTTATAAACCTCATAGTCAGTAAATCAACTGTAGGCGTATCAGTGACACTCTTTTTATTTTAGATCTGTCCTTGTACTTTGTACATCAAACTTGAACTTCAAAGCAGATATAAACTTGTAAGACTAGACATTTTGTTCTCATAGTTGACACGCCAAGCATACCATGCATCATCCGTTATCATTGTCAAATAATGTCACATACGACAGTTATGTGGTGTTACCATGGTGAAGAACCATCAGACATGCACAAACCATCAATGTTTGAAACCTCACATGACGGCCTTAAACCAATTAAGTTACACCGTTGCATTAACTTTGTTGTCATAATAATATACTTAGACCTTTAAAAAAGATATTCAATGAGGTCTGAAAGGGTCATCCCCCGAAACACAAGAGTAGGGCCTACGTTACATAATGACAAAGAGTATGGCCTAAGTTATAA